>JACVVK020000003.1:1440000-1602500 GCA_018292915.2 Batillaria attramentaria
AGTGAATCTGCACAATAATGTTTGGCACGGATCTCAGTGAGATCCGTACATGAAATTAGGAAGTGCTCAACAGTAAAAGACTCGTGGCATGGGACACACCAAGGGGGATCCTCCCCCTTCAACAGATGGGAATGGGTGATGTAGGTATGCCCAATGTGGAGCCGGCTAAGAACTACCTCCTCGCGCCGATTAGGTCGACAGCGAGGGAGGTTATCACAGATGTTTGGAAGAACTTTGAACAGTTTGTTCTCCGGGAGAGCAGCCCATTGGGTCTGCCACTCCTTTCGAACAAACTCGGAAACTAAAGGTTTAAAATCAGAACAGGCCATGCGCTCATCCTCCACAGGGCCATCGCGAGCAGCATTCGCAGCCCCCAAGTTTCATCAAATGCGCTGTGCATCAGAACCGGGCCAGTCACTTGGGTCACAATATAGCATCTGGGTGGGTGGGTGTGTGGGAGTTTAACGTCCTTTTCCATCACATACGGGTTGTATCAAAGACGGGACAACGATGATAAAGCCAGCACAAATACTGATTTGGCCCAAGCCGGGATACGAACTCACGACCCGAGCATTAGAAGTCCAACGCTCTACCATTCGGCCACCCCGGCTCCCCCAGTATAGCATCTGAGACTATTGTGGTGACTCTGGCCGGCGTTGTTCTAGAAGTGTACCGCGTACTGAGCAGACGACGTCATTTGACGGACTGAGGACCAGCTAGACAGCGCTGATTGGTGGCTATATTTAGAAGCTTTGTCGAGTCCCAGTCTGTTTTGGCCGATTGGACCGTACTGCCCAAAGGAAGTCGTATTTATCTAATATTAGAAAACGTTTGTAATGCGGGACAAATGAAACATCCTTCTATCTGGCTTTAGAGAGATCAACCGTCGCGAACCCTCCGGTCGTCGACCGACTGAGAGGCTTCTCAAAACTCCCAAGCGCAACCTGAAATCCTTTGGAGAGCGCTCTTTCAGTTTTGTTGCACCAACCTTTTGGAATTCTCTGCCAGCACATCTGAGAAATGCGCCCATGTCTGTTTTTAGGAGCAATCTTAAAACATTTCTCTTTTGTAAAGCTTTCTAGTAATTTCCCGTGTCAGCAACTAGTCAGTTTCGCCGGTGTATGTCTGTCCACTGTTTGTAAAAATGTGCGTGAGTGTCGGTGAGTGATTGGCGCATCGAGTATATTCCAAAGAAATGCGCCCTACAAATGCCATTTATTATTATTATTATTATTGTTATTATTAGAGCTTCGAAAGCGGCAGTTTTCCATTTCATCGGCGTTACGAACATTGAGGCTTTAAGTCAAGCTAGCCTCAGATTTACGTACTAGTTTCTCTCCATACATCAGACCCCAGGCCTTGAAAATACCCTGTGTTCTGTAGGTCAAGGCCTGCTGGCTGCCATAATATATGAACGCTCCTTTTGTTTCGGTTCAGTATCTCTGTCTCAACCTCGTCGGCGATAAGCTAAGTAACTGGGTCGTTAACTGTACAGAAAGTCGTATCTGCTTCATACTGTCTCTCGAGTTTCGCTGACTGGGCAGTGCATAGGGTACATCCGCCGGCCGAGCTACTGAGGTAGGTTTTACTCACTGGATGGCAAGTACAGTACCGACATTTAAACATACGTAATTTTCCACACAAAAAATCTCTGACATGGTACGAGAGCGTGAATAAATTACATCATATGAAAAAATTAGTACATGCCAATCTCTTATTCAAAAATTGCCAGTTTGTTTTCTTTCAAACGACGTTACCGTGACTGAGTCCTAGAGGTAATTTTGTGTGTGTGTGTGTGTGTGTGTGTGTGTGTGTGTGTGTGTGTGTGTGTGTGTGTGTGTGTGTGTGTGTGTGTTCGCGCGCGCGCGCGTGCTTTTAGCTTTGCCATGACTCAAGTGTTATTGTTGTTGTTGTTGTTGTTGTTGATTTGCTGCCCCAACTCTTTGCCAGCTCCAGTGGTATTCCTCACATATCACGGATGGAATACACTGACGGAGGTCTCGGAAGTAAGGACAATTTTTGTTATGCAAGACACTGAATTTTCCGCAGAAAATCTGACTTTTCTGCAGAAAACACCGGCGAGGGGTGAAAAAAACAGAAAGTTTGTTTGAAACGTCTTTTTTTCCAGAACAGTCGGTTTTCTGAAGAAAAAAAAGAAAACCCCAAACTGCTATTTCCATTTTTCTGTATGAGAACAGGATTGTGCCTTTTTTTTTTTTTCAGAAACCAGTTTGCCTTTGCCTTTTTTTCTGCAAGGGGGAAAACAGGATCGTCTTCTTGAAAAAGGGCCTACAAGCCATGGATTTCATAATGTGCTTAGGCCCTTTTTTGCAGATGACGCTAGACCTAAACGGCTAAAGAGCCACCGTCCGCTCTCTGTCGTTCTTTGCAAGCAGCACGCGAAAGAAAGGTCTTGAATGTCAGCTAGATTTCTTTGTGTGCAGATTTCACCATGTCCAAGACACGCCCAGTTTCGCGCGTGAAGTGCGTGAGAGCCTACACACAGGTCAAGGCCGCGGCCGAAGAGCACGGGGCGGACTGTCATGACGTGGCCGACAACCATTGGATAGACGGTGGCCTGGCTCCCGTCGCTTGTCCAATGGCCATCTACCCTCAGTACCGGGCCTCCAGAAAGTCCTGGGGCATCAACGCGTTGGGATCCCTGGTGGTGGAGGTGGAGGACGAGGACGGGAGGGTGGGGGTGGGGGTGACGATAGGGGGGCCGGCGGGCTGCCAGCTGGTGGAGGGGCACCTCAGCCGCTTTGTGGAGGGGCAGGACCCGCGTGACGTGGAGTTGATGTGGGACCAGATGTTCCGCGCCACCCTCAACTACGGCAGGAAGGGGCTGCCCATACAGGCCATCTCGGCTGTCGACCTGGCTCTCTGGGACCTTCTTGGGAAGGCGAGTCTCAATGTGTGCTTCCTGTATATTGCTCAGTTTCCTGCTGAGCTGAGCCTTCGCACCATGTGATTGTAATGTGTTCATGTCCAGTGTGTGAGAGAATGCGTGTGATTCATGTGAGCGTGCGTGTTGGGGTTAGCTCGCGGCGCTTTGAGCCAAATATTTGGGATAAAGCGCCTATATTGATGCGCTCATTATTATTATTATTTTCAAGATTTACCAAATCGAAATCGAAATGCTTGAGCGTTCAAAATCTCTCCCTGTGTACCAGGTGCGTGGCGAGCCCGTGTACCAGCTCCTGGGCGGCAAGACCAAGCCCCGCCTGCCCGTCTACAGCACCACCGCCCGTCCGGACATCGCCAAGAAACTGGGCTTCGTCGCCGCCAAGGTGCCCTGCCCCCACGGGCCGGCGGAGGGGGACGAGGGGCTGGAGAAGAACGTGGCCTTCTTCCGAAAGTGGCGGGAGGCGGTGGGTGCGGACTTCCCCCTCATGCTGGACTGCTACATGGCGCTGACCCCTCGCTACGCTGCCCGCCTGGCCAGGAGACTGGAACCGCTGGGGCTCAAGTGGATGGAAGAGTTCCTTCCCCCTGATGACTACACGGGTTACCAGCAGGTAGGGACGTGTGTGTGTGTGTGTGTGTGTGTGTGTGTGTGTGTGTGTGTGTGTGTGTGTGTGTGTGTGTGTGTGTGTGTGGCTCCCAGCCGGGAATCGAACTCACGATATTGACAGCCTAACAGTAACCCTCTATCCCAGTTGTCTCACGATCTTAGAGGGATAGATCACCACAGTTGTAGAAATTATGTGACTGCATGTACAGCAATTAACGTTTTTCAAGTCTTTCTCACAGTCTCACAGTTTAGAGCCCCCATTTCCTCGTCTTTGAATGAGACAGAAGACGCTAAACAAACAAAAAACACCCTCCCGCAAAACCTTTCAGAAACATTAGTGGAATGTAGGATTACCATAAGAAAACCAGACTTCTGACAAAATGTTCTGTACGGCCAATACTAGTTAACCCCAGTCACGTGTCTAAAGGTCGAGGTCGTAGCTATCACTGGCTTGATTCACGAGTTAGGCCAATACCTGCAGTATCGCACTAAGTGTCTTTTGCAGGTGCGCGAGGAGCTGAGAGACTGTGGCGTGTTGCTGACGACAGGAGAGCACGAGTACACGCGTTACGGGTTCCGTCAGCTGATCGCCTCTCGCTGTGTCGACATCCTGCAGCCTGACATCACCTGGCTCGGCGGGATGACGGAGGCCAGGCGCGTGGTCGCCATGGCAGCAGCTGAGGACATCCCGGTCATCCCTCACGGGTCTAGCGTCTACTCCTACCACCTGCAGGTATCATCAGCCTTCTCATTTCTACATCGTTGTTTTTAGACATGTCAGGTAGCACACATACTTCACAATGTGTTTCTAACGAAAACAGTGAATGGTTTCCTGAATCTGTCTACAAAATTTAATACGTCGAGCAGCATGCAGGAAATAAAGCCAAACGGCTAGTCAACACATGCGACGTCCTTGCCAACTCCACATACCGAAGTAACTGGAAACTTGGGGTCAAATGCACTTTCAAGAACTCTTGTGTACAAACCAAAAAAAACAACAACAACAACAACAAAAACCCGAAAACAAGAGAAATTTATTTTAACAATACCGGTCCTTACAGCCTAACCTGCCTCATTTGAACTGCCTTTAACCTGCCTTATTTGGATTTCTCACTGCCTAAACTGCCTCATTTGAATTCCTCACTTCCTGACCTGCCTCATTTGAATCTTACTCCCTAACTGGCCTGTCTCATTTGAATTGCTTGCTCCCTAACCTGCCCAATTTGAATTGCCCTCAACCTGCCTCATTTGAATTGCTTGCTCCCTGACCTTCCCTGTTTGAATTGCCCTCAATCTGCCTCATTTGAATTGCTTGCTCCCTAACCTGCCCTATTTGAATTGCCCTTAACCTGCCTCATTTGATTTGCTTGCTCCCTAACCTGCCTAATTTGAATTGCCCCTGAACTGCCTCATTTGAATTGTCCTCTGTGACCTGCAGTACGCCTTCAACAACTGTCCGGTGGCCGAGTTCATCAACCTGAGCGCCAAAGCCGACCAGATCACTCCCTACTTCTGCGGCCTGTTCCCTGATGAACCGCTGCCCAAGGACGGATTCATCGACCTGCCGGACAGGCCTGGTTTCGGGGTCACTCTGGACAAGTCACGTCTGTCACGCCCCTACTCTCGTTCTGAGGAAGAGTCACGCAAACAAGCGCTGGCCAACATCAACGCTCCGGTGCCGGACAAACCTGTGTTTCCACTCTGAGAAGAACATTATCACACGTTAGCATGTCACGTTATCGCCAGCCTGCCTTTCCACTCTGAGGAGAACATTATCACACGTTAGCATGTCACGTTATCGCCAGTCTTTGTGGTTCTGTCCAATGGTGCTTCGGGAAAGTTCTGTTTTACTGTGACTGATCATACACTTCACTGAGTCTCGATTTTAGGTACAGTATTATTATAGAAAAGGGGGAAAGCATCTGCCTTCTCCCCACGCCCCTCCCTCCCTCGGGAATCCGACCAAAGTCAGTCGTTATTCCTTCTTTTAGATATATAGCTGAACACAAAATGTCGAGAAAAAGCAATACAAATGTTGATTTTCTGTTTACAATAGCTACTGTGTACTAATATGTGGCCCTGGAGTGCGACTGACGCAGTGTATTCCTTCTTTTATTGTGTCCATAACTCAGTGAATTTAGATATACAAATTGTTGAGAAAAAGCAATACAAATGTTGATTTTTCTGTCCACAATAGCTACCATGTGTGAGTATGTGGCCCTGGAGTACGACTGACGTAGTATATTCCTTCTTTTTATGTGTCCATGATTGAATTTGAATATCTGAACAAAAATTGGCGAGAAAAAAGTACATGTAATAAAAACGATGTTGAATTTCTGTCTACAATACGTTGCTACTGTGTACGAGTACGTGTTTATGAATGAGCTTTGCGAGGTTCGTCTGCTGTGTGTTGTTTGTTTGTTTGTTGTTGTTGTTGTTGTTTCTGGCTGTTTGTTAGGCTCATGACATACGGAGGCGTTTTTGTTTGAACAAACATGAAAAACAGCTCAAAATACGCTCCTGGAAACTGATTAGGGCAAAGCCGGCATGTTGTAGCCGCATGTCTCACTAGAAACACGAAGAAACGCCATGTTCGCTGTTTGTTCGGACTAAAAGGGTGGGTGGGCGGTGTTTGGGAGTTTAACGTCCTTTTCTACCACATAAGGGTGATATCAAAGATGGGGCAGGGACTGAGAAGAAGGCCAGCACACATATTTTGCCCCAGCGGCCGGGATTCGAACGTTCGGACTCAGTAAAAACACTCCCGTGTGACATCGGCCTTACTAAAACAGTGACTGCGGTCGGGCATAATCAGTTACGACGTGTAATGCCCCGTGGAACCGTATAGTACCGAACGATGGTATCACTGAGCCGCTATGGGAAAACAAACTCACTGACTCTCTGATGGAAGGGCCGTTAAACTCCCAAACACCCACCGCACTCTCTGATGGAAGGGCCGTTAAACTCCCAAACACTGACCCACCCCACCCTCTGATGGAAGGGATCGCGGATCTCGGATTTCGTCTAGTACTGAGTAGCCTACCGCCGTCTGCAACTAAATGCACTGACATTCACGCCCGGGACTGACGGACTCGGTTGTAGACTAAAACGAAAACCACAACAGACGGAGGGGGGGGGGGGGGGGGGGCAAACACACTGGCACGTAAACCTATGTCAGATGGACTGACACTGACAAACTCAATAGTATAGCGGACAACTTGATTAAGTTAATTAGTTTATGTCTGTGGCGCCCCCCCCCCTCCACACAAACCGACACACACACACACACACACACACACACACACACACACACACACACACACACACACACACACACACACACACACACACACGGAGTCGTATTTCGTATGCAGAGGCATAGAGAAAATGTACGTTGTCTGTCACCAGTGCCAGGTTGACCCATCTTGTAGATCAGTTGAATGCTGCGGTGTAAAGGAGGTAAGTGTTGCTGGTCACCCTAATTTATCTACTATTACCTCCCATACATTCCTGACTCAACGGTATTTTCAGTACGAGTGTTGCACAACAGGCTTCAATGGATTATAAGAGAAAAGAAACTTGTAGAGAAACGGGATGAGCCGTGGCTGGGTGGGACATCCTGAACTCTCTTCCAGTGAGCCCAAAGCACATGGAATGTTGGTGTAACGCCAACATCCACCTGTCTAATTCGACACTCATCCTTTTTTTTTTTTTTAAATTCAGGTTTTTTTTTTGTTTTTGTTTTTTACTGAGTTCCCAAGCCGAAGTGTATTTTTCTTCCTTTTTTTTAAAGCAGTGTCCGTTATCATATTTGATTTGTTCTCAATGGATTTTTTTAACAGTGTCAGTCTTTGTTTTTTTTTTTTTTAAATTTTGTTTGTTTGTTTCTTTCTTTTTCTTTCGTTCTTCATTCAGTTAGTTCCAGCTTACCCAGCACAGTCAGTCTGTGTGGAGCTCTGTTCAAATGTCACGCAGCCACCACTTCAACCAGACAGGCTCCGTGGTTACAAGTACAGAGTACAGATCTCTCAGCAGTCCTCATCATACCGAGTTCTTTTCACAAAAAAAAAATCGAATTTTCCCGATTTTTTAAAATATCTTTTTGAAGGTGTTTTTTTTTTTTTTTTTTTTTGGGGTTGTTTTGCCAACTGCGATTTTGTCTTCACTGTAAAACTGACATAATTCATGAGACCGTAGGGTCCCATAATAGTCTTCTTACTGACCAGATTGGCTAACAATATGTGTGCGACTGATCCGGCCAACATTTGTCTTTAAACACTAACCAACATACACGTACACACCACAAATCATACATTTGAAACCATCACTTCAAATCATCTTTCATACTCATTCTCATCTCCATCTTCATACGAAATAAGAAATAAACTTCATCGCACCACTATAAGTGTTCCTTCTCACTCAAGTTGTTGGTTGGTTTGTTGATTTTAATACTTTTATTATTCCTTCTCATCAATTTTTTTTTTTTTTTTACATATCTCTGGATGGAGTCACTGGGTAAAGTCGATGTCTTCTTTCCATAAACAAAAGCCATAGGACATAAAGCAAGCTAATGATGATGACCGGCCTGTTACACCGGAACAGGGTTGCTATCGAGGCACCTACAGATTTGAAACCAGTTTCCGTTTCGAATGACATGACGTATTCACACAGACGTATAGATCTTCAGCATACGTGGTAAAGTAAGAACTTTGCACATTATTCTTTCGAGTTAACAATGTTCATAGAACGTCTGTAAAACTATATTACTCAGGTTCATTTATGAAACAGCACGTAAATGACCTGAAAATGGCTTAAAATACGAAACTGCGCACTGTTACCGATAGCAACGGAAGTTGATACCGGGACGCTCAGTGAAAGCGACACGGCCGTATTTTCGTTCTAGTTCATCATCGCTTTTCCATTACCTCAAGCACTAAAGGTGCTCTCGAACACTGTACAAAATGCCGAAGGGAAGAGGCAGGAAAGACAGCGACAGTGATGCAGGAACAGAGGAACAGACGACAGTTGGGACGTTCGAAACGCTGCGCGACGAGGGCGAACATTTCGTTCACGTCAAACAGTATCAGAAAGCCATTGAAAGTTTCACCAAGGTAAGTTTCAACAACAAGCGAAAGTCTACCGCTAGCCTGTTCACTATACGTTGCAGATAGATACTGAACCTTCTCTTTTTGTCGCTGAAGGTGCATGCGTTTTAGGTGTGAGAGTGTTAAATGTAGTTAAGCACAAATCGTGCAAGTGCATCGCCCAGTTTAACAAACACTAGGCCTGTAATGCAAACGCTATATAAAGCCTCAGAACTTTATGTATACCATTATAGTTCTTATGGTTAATCTAGGCGGTAACCCATTTTTATCTAGGCACTGGAGATGAAGCCAGGTGACAAGACCTGTCTTGTGACACGTTCCAAGTGCTATTTGATGCTCGGCAACTCGGAGTCGGCACTTACTGATTCGGAAGCTGCTCTGGATCAGGATGAGGATGGCAAGAAGGATATTCGGGTAAGCACAGCAAATCTGATGCCCATTTTCCAATATGTTTAAGTTTTTTAACAGTTTCAAGACGGAAGTTTTAGAATTATCACTAAATTGTACATGTGAAATTTTCGATCCTGATAAATATAAGCCTGCAGACAATTTGTAATTTGAGAATTATTTAGAAAAAAAATTTAAAAAGTGGATATTGATGCCATCATGGAAGTTTGGCTTACCTCCATTTTTAAAAGAGTGCAGAAGTCAGAAGTCTATCCTATACTAGTCTCAAATGCAACCATGCCAAAATTCCATGATGACATTGATGTTGATTGTGCTGTATGTACTGATCAATTGTGTTCGTTGTGTACTGGGCAGTTTGCATTCATTTGAAATCGGTTTTGATGTAAACCGATGGTTCTTTGCTTTCAGGCTTTGTGCATGAAGGCAGAGGCTCTGTACCAGAAAGGAGATTTTGAGACAGCACTTGTGTATTACCATAGAGGAAACAAGCTTAGGCCAGAGCTGCAGGAGTTTCGTCTTGGCATTCAAAAATCACAAGAAGCTATCAACAATAGTATTGGAAGTAAGTGTTTATATGCTTAGCACTTAATTTTACAGAAAGCAGTCCATTACTGGGGGAGCCGGGGTGGCCGAATGGTAGAGCGTTGGACTTCCAATGCTCGGGTCTTTAGTTTGAATCCTGGCTGGGGCCAAATATTGTGCTGGCTTTTTCATTGTTGCCCCGTCTTTAATATCACCCGTATGTGGTGGAAAAGGATGTTAAACTCCCAAACACCCACCCACCCACCCAGTCCATTACTGAAATGTTCTGAAGAAATGCCAATTCTAATACATTGTAGGGTGTTTAGATGCTGTGAATTTGGTAAACTGTAGAGTACAAAAATTTCTAAAGGACATTTTTATACTGGAAGCGCAGGGGGGATAGGGGATTTTTAAAAAAAATCAAATATCACACAATTGTCAGTCTAGGTG
The DNA here is from genome assembly GCA_018292915.2 of Batillaria attramentaria. Lineage (NCBI taxonomy): Eukaryota > Metazoa > Mollusca > Gastropoda > Batillariidae > Batillaria > Batillaria attramentaria. Next base: position 1,450,000 of record JACVVK020000003.1, read on the forward strand.
TTTGAATCAGTTTTTACCTCAACTCCATTGGCCTACCAAGTGAGTCATTAGTCATTCCAGTTGCAGATACATGTTTATCCATTAGCAACCAACCATGATTTCTGTATTTCACAGCGCCAGATGCAGTGAAATTAGAGGCTTCTGGAGACTTAGCGTTCTTCTACAAGGCAGATGATGTAAGTTGTTAACAGCCGTTGATAAGATAATCATACCAATAGATATTTAGTGCTACAGTGTTATTTGATTTTTCTTATATGTAGTGCAGTATTTATTGGCTTTTGTCATATTCATACGTTCTTGCGCAAGGCAAAGTTCACTTTCAAAATTCATCCCTCAGAATTGTTTTTTGGAAAGTGGTTTGTAATAACAGATACAATTGATGGAGATTTTGGCACAGATTTCAGTTATATTTGGTCAACATTTTTGTTCATTTAGCAGGAAGATGCTTACATTGCAAGGTCTGTTTTCCGAGTGAGAAAACATTAACATAAAACAAAAGTGTGAGAAGTGCACTGAAAGTCAGTTTGACTGAAGGAAATGAAAATAATATTAACCAATTTGCATTATCAGGTGTGATAATTGATTGCACTGATTGTGTCGTTTCAAATATTTTGCAAATTTGTAAGATGTTGTGAAGTGTGTGCACTTGCATGCAAGTCAGCAACATTCACCATTTGCAAATATTTTTATTGCCTGCAGTGACAATTGTAACAGATTTATCACAAAGAGACAAGCATAGGTCATTCTCAGTTTATCACCCTTTTTTTTTTTTTTTTTTTTGTTAAAGTGTGTCCATATAAAACCTTTTACACTGAGAATTTTTGGCCCAGTCCATATCATGTAAGTTATTCAGGAGTCAATATCCATTTCCATCGAACACAGACAATTTCCAGGTCTATCCAACGATGCAAAGAGGCAGATTCTTTTCCCCTGCAAAACAACCACGACAAAATAAATTGTCGCGCTTGCCAGATTCTCACATATATTGGCCCAAACTGAAAGCACACAGCCGGTGGGAAGAGAATCGGAGATCCGGAATTTTCCCATACAGCAGTACAAAATGTGTTAAACTGAGGCTGACCTGTACATGTGTTGCTAATTTTAAAGTCAGATCCCACCACTGCACAATTTTAACAAATCAAAATTAAGACACAATGCACTTGTTTGTAGACTGGCCTGTCTTCGTTAGGTTCCAATGCATGTGAGAAATAATTAGTTAACCTTCATGTAGTAAGCGTATGTCACTGCACTTGTTATGTCCTCACTTTCAGGAGAAGAGGAAGGTAATGCATCTTTAAGCATATTGGGTGTCTACTGGTAGATGTTAATGTCTGTCGACTCATAACGGAAATTCCTGTGTTTATAACCCCAAAATTTAAAAAAAAAAATCCCAAAATATGATAAGTATTCCTATAACACAGTTGCTTGGTGCTCTGTTCTGTCCTGTCTCAGTTATGGAAGCTGTAGGTGGCAGGGAGCGCGTGACAGTAGAATGATTCTTCCTCTTATTTCACTTTCAGTGTCTTTGACTGTACCTATACCAGTATTTTCCATCCTGTGACTAAAGTTAACCACCCTTATTTGCTCTGTTATGTATAGTATCACCTCAAAAGCTGTCAAGATAATCACAATCACAACCTATATGTGTGTGTGTGTGTGTGTGTGTGTGTGTGTGTGTGTGTGTGTGTGTGTGTTTCTTGATGATGTTCTTGTTGATGTGTCTGCCAATTAACTGTAGCATGTACACACTGTTTCTTACAATCTTATGTGCTGTGTACATTTCCTGTCTTCTGTAGAAAGTGTTGTGTGACATTGGTGACTAAAACAACAACAACAAAAAGTCTCGCTTCTCCTACACACACACACACACACACACACACACACACACACACACACACACACACACACACAGAGTTAATTCTGAAAGTCTGAAACCTTCACTATTACACAGACAGAGGTACAAACTATACAACTACATGTACATGTATTTTCAGGTGTACAACCCATACAAAATATTTTGTGAGACCATGATGAGGCAAAATAGGAAGCGATACATATTCTTGAATGAAAAGAAAGAAATACCATTGATTAGAGAACAAAAGTCTGAAACCTTTACTATTACACAAACAGAGGTACAAACTATACAACTACATGTATTTTCAGGTGTACAACCCATACAAAGTATTTTGTGAGACCATGATGAGGCAAAATAGGAAGAGATACATATTCTTGAATGCAAAGAAAGAGGAAGAAGAGGATATGCCGCGGTCGGCTTCTTCTATGTCAGTTTTACAAAAAACAAAATCTTCGGAACATGCAAGTGTCCTTGGGTGTTTAATGTCGGCACGTCACAAAACATTACCGCTTGATCACCCGCTGAATTTGTCATCGTCATACAGAGCTAAAGTGTTACAGGTAACTGCGCATGCATGCCCGCATGGCGTGTTTGCACAGAATTACAGTTTGCAGGATTTAAAATTCTATGTTTGCAGTTCATGTGTGAGGTTTTCTCACATATTTCCTGTTCGCATGTTCATGTTGAACAACTTAAACTACCAGTTACCATTTCATGTTGATTAGTGTTTCTGCAAGGTACAATTAATGTCCCTTTTGAAGAACATGCATGTACAATTTATAATTCCCTAATAATGTGTTTACAGTGACCCTTTTGAAGTACATGCATGTACAATACCTCTTTTGAAGTAAATGCATGTACTATGCTCCTTTTGAAGTACCTGCATATACAGTGCCCCTTCTGAAGTACAAGCATGTACAATGCCCCCTTACATGTACAATGCCCCTTTTGAAGTACATGCATATACAGTGACCCTTTTGAAGTACATGCATGTACAATACCTCTTTTGAAGTATATGCATGTACTATGCTCCTTTTGAAGTACCTGCATATACAGTGCCCCTTCTGAAGTACAAGCATGTACAATGCCCCCTTACATGTACAATGCCCCTTTTGAAGTACATGCATGTACAGTGCCCCTTTTGAAGTCCATGCATGTACAGAGCCCCTTTTGAAGTACATGCATGTACAATACCTCTTTTGAAGTACATGCATGTACAATACCTCTTTTGAAGTATATGCATGTACAGAGCCCCTTTTGAAGTACATGCTTGTACAGTACGTGCCTCTTTTGAAGTATATGCATGTACTATGCCCCTTTTGAAGTATATGCATGTACAGTGCCCCTTTTGAAGTACATGCATGTACAGTACGTGCCTCTTTTGAAGTATATGCATGTACTATGCCCCTTTTGAAGTATATGCATGTACAGAGCCCCTTTTGAAGTACATGCATGTACAGTACGTGCCTCTTTTGAAGTATATGCATGTACTATGCCCCTTTTGAAGTACATGCATGTACAGTGCCCCTTTTGAAGTACATGCATGTACAATGCCCCCTTTGAAGTACGTGCATGCACATTGCCCCTTTTAAAGTACATGCTGATACAACGTGCTTTTAAAGTACATGCATGTACAATGCCCCTTTTGAAGTACATGCATGTACAATGCCCCTTTTTAAAATTTGTACGTGTACAATGCCCCTTTTGAAGTACATGTACATGCATATACATGAACAATGTCTAAGCCAGAATCTTTGCTCAAGCAAAACAGCAGTGGATAGATTTTGTGGTCGGTCTGGTATATATGCGTCTACCCCAGATCATTTTATCAGTCAGTGTTTGGCCGTTCAGATTGGGCCTAAAAGAGTGTTTGTCCTTCTAAATGAAAGATCAATAGCAGCCTCTTGTGAACTGGTAGTGGCTGCCCTTTGCTAAGTGCATGAACACTTACATTCACCATTTCTGTTTTTCACGTTCACTTGCAGAATTGTTCCTGCTCAGGAATATGTCCGTATTTGTGTGAATCCGTATCGTACTGTATTTTGATTTTCAGCTCACCCTTTACATACTTCACATAAAAGATTACCTTTTAATTATAGTAAATGATAATAAACATTTCTTTTATAGCACCGCTGTCACAAAAAAAGAAAAGAAAAAAGGACTCAATCACCACACTAACACAAACACACACCACACACGAATACACACATGCATGCAGCTCTTCTAACACAGTGTGTGGGTCTGTTTCACAGAAACAGAAGCAACAGACGAAGGGCTACAGCAAACCGGCTCAACAGAAACGCGAAGAGAAAAAAGAAAGGACAAAACCGCAGGAGTCCGGTTCCAGCAAGACCACCAAACAGCTTCTCGGGGAACTGTTCAACGACAAGGCTTTCCTGGAGAAACTCTATGACAGTCAGTAATCATGTTACAAATAACTTTCTGCAACATTACACTTTCCTCAAACTACCCTTGCACCTTACACATGATACTTGTGTCAGAACTGGGCATGTACATATAGCACCACAAACCTTCCACAAAGTATTCTTGTGTGTGTGTGTGTGTGTGTGTGTGTGTGTGTGTGTGTGTGTGTGTGTGTGTGTGTGTTACGTATTAGATAATTGTTCATGTAGCCTAGCAAGGCCAGATTATAAGGAAGGTCTACACACCTTTTTTCCTTGGAAAATAAAGTGTCATTTTTACATTCATTATCATGCTTCTTGCACACAACACTTTTAACAGATAATATTTATAGATACACCAGTATGCGAGTACTATACCTTGACAAGACATTTGCCTTTTGTACTGTTTTAGGCATGACCACGAACAGTACAGATACAGACAAGTACATCAAGGATCGTAGTGTGGATGGCTTGGAGTACCTGAACATGCGAGCTGACTTCTGGCGACAGCAGAAACCCATGTATGCCCGTGAGCGTGACCGTCGTCGGCAGCAGCAGCAGCGGTCAGGAAGTGGGCGATCACGGACTGGCGAGCAAGACCCCATGCAGTACATTCTGCAGAGACTGGAGGAGATCGACGAGGGTATGTAGCCTGACATCTGTTGGCTGACATCATGATGAAATCTCTGTGTTTCTTGATAGTTCTTGACAGGGCCAGATGTCTCCTACCAATGAATAATGGCATTTAAGAAGTCAGTATAGTCTCTGAAGTCCCACTGCAATAAAGAAATGAACTCCTCATAGCATATGGCCCTTTGAGATGAAATGGGACCCATGAGGGTTGACAAGTCTTATGAAACAACAAGTTGAAAAAAAAATGAGGAAAATGTTAATGCATGTACATCAGTGGTGCCGAAACTTGTACCCAGGATATGAATACTACTGTAATTGTGGTATTCAGTTTGAACACTGATGCTACATATTTTTACACTGAATTTGACAGCTGGTGACACTATTTTGCTTGTGTGAATATAAGTGTCAGTTTGATCAGCTCAGTATCAAATTTGCAATATCTGACGACATCAGTTGGTCATTTGCAGCCCAAGCAAATGGCAAGTACGAGCAGAGTCTACAGAAGTCGCAGAAGACACTTAAGAAGGTGGATCTATGGGGCGCTGATCAAGTGAAGAACAAGCCGGCAGTGGTGGCCAACCTGTACAGCTGTATGGGCAATGCCTACCTTGAGATGGGCAAGTTCAAGGAGGCCCTCGAGTGTCACAACAAGGATCTAGCCCTTGGACAAGCGCAGTGAGTTTTCATTTCATTTTTTTTTCCCCCACACAGTGAACGATGGGGAGCGTGGTGGGGGTACATTGATTGAGTTTAGTGATAGAGGTTAACCAACCCCTGGGGAGGGAGGGAGGAGTGGCCTTGAGCGTCACAAGAAGGACCTGGCCATCAGGAAGGAACAGTCAGTCTTCATCTCATTTTCCTCGACAATTAAAGTGGATGATGGAGCAAATCAAAGTGACAGTGGAATTTTGATGTAACTCCATTTTGAGAATGAGTGCAGGATTCATAGTTTACTTCTCCTGTGCTGTTCTTGAAACAGCATTATACTGAAGTTCCACGATGATGATTTGGTGGGGGAGTAAATTCTGGGGCACTGGGAAGCAAGGGAGAAGGTGGGAGGATGCTGTGGAGAGAAAATTAACAATAAATAAGTCCAATATTTATCAGCACATCATAAGCAACTATGTGTAGGAAATTAAGTTTTAGCACAGTAACTTGTCCACAGAGTTTCATTAGCTACACACCACTAGCTCTGTAATATTCACACTATTAAAACGCCACCATTACGTAAAACTTTACTCGTCATAGCACAAATTTTTGGTTCCTAGCCAGGATTCAAACTCACAACCTGAGCATTGAAGGTCCAATGCTCTACCACTCAACTGTCCCAGCTCCGGAAGGGATGTACTGTCCTCACACTGAGAACATGGGTGAAATAATAGGCACATGCATGCACATGAATGTACGAACAGTGGTACTGAATGCTAGATAATCAACTTTCAAACTTGCAGGGTTGTTAAAAGTACCTGACTGCTGATGTGACAAAATGGTTAGGAGGTAAAAAAAGGAGTCAACACAAATCGTGTATGGACTGGGATGCACATATTTATTTGAACTTTTAATTTTTTTTCCAGTAACATTGATGAAGCGGAGTCCAGAGCGCTGGATAACCTGGGCAGAACGAAAGCCAGGATGGGCAAATATGATGACGCTATAGAACTGTGAGTATGATCGTTAATGACAATATTCTCATAGCCACACATGGATGCACACATAATAGATTGTAGTGTAGCCCGCTGCAACAGGTGGCATGCCTCTGCATTGACTCATTCACTTCACTTTTTGATTTCAAAACACCTGTTGCTCAATATAGAGTGTGTCAGCAGTTTCATGCTGTCAATTTTTGTTTTACTTTGATTTTACAGTCGAATATGCTTAGTTCAAATATGCAGGGGAAATCGATTTTTGTGTGAGTTGCCTGAAGTTTGACCTCCTTGGGATGACCGATCAGTCGAATTTTAAAGAGGCTTTCAAGTTCTGTCCCTTTTCCCTCCATTGCTTTAGAAACTGACAGTTAATCCTTACATCTCGTCAGCATGATTCTTTCTCTATAATAAACTAAAGTCAACATATTGCATAGTTGTGGCCAGTCATGAATTTTAATCACTTGAGCCAATTGGGGTCAGTACCAGTTGAGAACTGAGGAGCACATATTGCATGATTTTTGTTAGTTTCCTATTGCTCCTGGAAACAAAGGGGGGGGGGGGGGGGTGCCCTCAGTACTCTTCTGTGTGTCTTCTGATCAGCTCTTTTTTTTTTATTTCCCCCATGTCACCAACTTAACTGTCTCAAAGGCCAGGGCCCGCATGTAAGTCGGGGTTAGGGAGTTAGCCCCAGGTTAGAGTCTAACCTCGAACTAAACTAGTTCTAGGGTTAAATTTGCTGTTGTTTTTTGTTTTAAATCAGAAAGCGGGTCCATTCCAGCAAGGTGCCTATGCCGTTATAGAAGGATTTTTGTCTTTCTTTATTTGCTTCCTTTTGTATTTAATTTTGTTTTGGGGTTTCTTTCCTCCTAGTCTGGGTTAGGCCCGTAGCCGTGGGTTAAATTAACGTCAAGATATACATACGGGCCCTGATGGCTTGTGCAATTTCGAGTGTCTCAGTGCATCAACTCTCTTTATGATAGCTGATAGTAACGTCTTTCAGAGTAAAAATCAAGTTCTTCATCTGTCCAGTTCCTCTTTATTTGCCATCAAATACAGTCGAACACGCTTAAGTCGAATTCGCAGGGGAAATGGATTTTTGTTCGATGTATCCGAAGTTTGACTTATCCGTGACGACGGATAAGGTCGAATTTCGACTCTAGCTTTGAGTTAAGCGAGTTGCACCTTTTCACCCCCTGATTCGGTTTGGAAACTGAAATTTATTTTCCCTGGTCAACCTGAGCTTACTGCTGCTGCGTTGGTATAGTTCGCCCCCTTGTGTCATTTACACCTGCTGTAAATGCACTGTGACCGTCTAAACAACATAGCGATTGCACCATTACCACAAGGTAACCCCAATGAAAGAGGTGCTGCACATTCTGTTGTCAGTGATACATTATGAAATGACATGACATACATATGTTTGATAACACAAACAAAGGGATGCATGCAGTCTTTCATGTGTTGACATGACACAGTTTTGATAACACACAATGAAAGTTAACACCATATCATCCGATGACATTGAACAGATCGAGACCACAAGCACTGATTACCACTCTAATGGTGAATCATCTTTTGGACATTGGCAACTGGAAACCTCACAGATTAGGTCAAAGGGCCTCATCTCTCATCTAAGAAGAGGGAAGTGGGTGGGGTGGGGGGGACAGTCAGCATTTTTAATAATCACTTTTTCTGTTTCTGTACATCAGATGGGAAAAGAAACTGCCAAAGAGCAAGTCTGCATTGGAGAGCACTTGGCTGTACCATGAAATTGGACGCTGCCATCTAGAGCTCGGTCACTACAGAGATGCCAAGGATTTTGGAGAAAAATCTTATGCAGCAGCACAGGAGGCTGATGACCGAGGCTGGCAGCTCCACTCAACCGTTCTCATCGCACAGGCAGAAGGTGAGTTTTGGGTCGTAAAGCGTGAACATGGCTTTATTTTAAAAATACAGGTTTCTTGCATGCAGTAACACAAAGCCAGTGCAGAAATGACTTGCACTGAATCCAAGGTAAGGATTTCAAGTTGTATTCTTGAAAATCATTGAGTGAATCATACTTTGCAACATACACACACATATATGAATGCATATTAATGCATCCACACACACACACACACACACACACACACACACATACACACACACACACACACACACACACACACACACACACACACACACACACCGGCAGATTTCAGTCAAATGGGACGGTGAGCGTGCACCCAAGTTGCTTTGAAGCTTCTGCTGTGTAAGAGTGTGGTAGGTGGTTGGCACTGTACCTCAGCAGCGCACTTCACTAGTGGAAGCAACCTGAATTTCCCCAACTGGATAATCAAGTAGTAAAAAAAAATCAAAGAAAGAGTTTGTGACCATTTTTTTCAAGGAGAGATCTTTAATGCAAATACTTGTATTCCCATTGCAGTGAAATGCGATGATCTGCAATCTGCTGTTGACTCGTTTGAGCGAGGTCTGGAGATTGCCGAAGAACTGAAGGACAAATCGGCTCAAGCCGCTATCAAGCGAGCGCTGGAGGAAGTCAATGCTCGCATTGTGCAGGGTGAGAAAGCTGATGGTGAAGATGGTGTGGACGATGGGAGGCGATCTGCCAAATCCGACCGAGGTAGGGACATTAAGACACTTTTCATACACACCCTTATTGTCCTATACACAACAGCATTTACATATTTTTAATATTTTGTATTCTGTATTCTCTTACACAGCTGTGTTTATGATTTTCTGATTTTATTGAGAGCACAGTAGTGAGGGTAGATTTTATTGCGATAAAAATTGACTGAAAATCCAGCTTCATCTTTGTCATTTAAAGTGTGAACATTTGATTAGCATGGTCCTGAGAAAATGGGTGTGCAACAGAACTAGTATGGACTTCAGTAAGCAGGCACATCTGCATAAGAGGGAAGTTCACCCACTTGGACTTTTGTAAGAATAAATTCCATACTTGATTATTGAACACCACAGCAGTAGCAGAGACATAGAAGAGGTGCATGTCTCTGGTCGTGGTAATGAGCAGATGCGTAGGATGTAAGTGAAAGCACTGTCGCCATCACAGAAAGAATTTCTGCTGGGATTTTTGCCGTGGTACTTCAGCTCAGTTAGTATTTCGCCTGTTAGGGGGAGCAAATGTACACCCGCTGCAAGGGACAGGGTGCAAATGTATCCTGGATTTGGGTCTCACGAGTTGAAGTCACGTGACAGCAAACCTCGTATTATGAATGTAACTTCAGTGAAAGCATAAAATAAACGTAGCCACCAAATGGTTAAGATATATATGTGCGTGTATAGTGTCTGTCATGATTTGTAACCATTTTGCTTTCTGGAAGTGAGCCTTTCAATGAAAATAGCACAGCAACATCATGAGAGCTGACCGGACTGAAGGGCGGGATACAATCACCCCCTTGAATAGGGAGATGGAGTACATTTGCTATCCCTGCATATAACTGGTATACATTAATTTGCATCCCCTAACAGGCGAACTATACTAACTGAGAATTACTTCAGTGCCACTCTATAGCAATGGTTTGTTCTAATGCACGCTTCAGCAACTGGAGAGGAAAAAAGCGTAGATTATGAGGCAGACTTTGAAGCAGAAGGTATACATGGCATGCACTGTTGTTCGTGACTCTGTGGGTGTTTAGCACTTTTCTTTCAAAACAGGTTCTGTGCAGTAGAGTAATGCATTAATTAGTGTCTACACACTGACAGACGCACTGTTTATGTGCCACTGTGGTAAATTTGTGATGGGCTCTCACAAAAGGGGGACAAAGTCGTTCAGCCACTATTGAGAAAACTTCTTGTTTTTTAATGTGGTATGTCAAATTTAGCCACTTTGAGATTCTAATTTTGGGGCCCTTAACCAACTAATACAACCCCTGTGAAAGTTTCAGGGCTGAGTGCAGGTACAGTGTAATGTTATAAACAAGCATATAATACAACCACACAATATTGGCATGATTCCCATATCCCACACTTTACCAGCCATTTTCTCAACATGGCAGCTTTTCAAGAGCAAGTTTTCAACAAACATATCTCAGGCCTGCACCATTCCACCGAAATAATGTTCATACCGAAAGAAAGCTTATTTTCTGCACTTTTCTGTGACACAATAACTCCATATGCCCCGTATCACCCTATGTCCCCCTTTTGTGGGAGCATGTCACATTGTTTTTGTTTCACTGCTGTGCTTGTGACGACAGATGGATGACGAGGAGAGTAATGCATAATTTCACACACACTGATAGATGTAAATGTTTATGTGACACTGTGTCAGCTTTTGTTTTACTTTTTTTCACTTCTGTGTGTTTGTCATATGTCGATTAGATGACCATCCCATGCTTGCAAATTTTATTCGTGTTGTCTTTCTACGACAGAGGATGACAAAAAAGACAAAGGTGCCAAAGACAAAGCTAATGCAGATGAAAAAGAGAAGGATACACAAAAAGGTTTCCAAATATTTTACATCTTTCCAGTTTGTAGACTTTATGGACGCTTGGGCCCACACATCTAACCACCAGCTTTCAGTTTCAGTTTTTTCAGTTTCCCAGTTTTCCTAACCAAGCGGTGCACATGCACATTTTCAAGGGGGTTTCTAGACTGGGATGTGTTCCATATTCAGTTGAGGATATTTCACTTTTGCACAGCAACAGGTTTAATGTTTTATTGCTAACTGTTTAAGCTTGTGCAACATTCCTCATTTCATCCATATTGACTAAACAAACATATGTAAGGGGAAGGGGAGACAGCGACATTCCCCCTGGAATACACTCTGACACTAACCAACAAAAAAAAAAAAAAATGCACAATGGACTGGAAAAATGAAAGTTATTATCATTATTAATTGGAATGTGTTGGCTTCATTCGTTGGCTTTTAGATGAACCCTCCCCTAGTAACGCGGCCGATACTAAGGAACCCGCTGAGACAGAGGAGAAGCAGCCAGAAACAGCTGAACAGGCTGAGAGTAAAGGTTTGCCCCAGTAGTGTTCTTCTCTGCCTCTCAGTGTGTACTCAGACACGTATATATATTGTACCCTATAATACCACACTCCACTCTTTCTGTCTGGTTGTGGCATATGTGTACACAGTTCACTGTGTTATACACACATACAGAGCTTGTACCACTTTGTGTGAACCTGAATGCTCTGTATTCGATGTACCACTTTGTGTGAGCCTGAATGCTCTGTACTGATTCAATCTGTCCTGTCACAGCTGCGCTACAAGCTGTAAATTGATGCATTATAATTCACACAGCTCTGCTGCTGAGTTTTAGGAGGTGTGCATCGTTACACCTGCTCCGTCCCCCAATCAGATCACGCTTATGTCCTCTGTCTCTTCATCTCTTCTGCCAAGTTGACAACTTTTTTAGTGTCATTTTGTGTTTTTGCTTTCCTGTGAATGTGATCTGTTGTGATGTGGGTAGCTTCAATGACCTTACAAGGTGAAAGAATTGAGATAACATGAGAAAATGCAGTACAAAATTAAAATAAAATAAGAAGCTGAAAAAGTGAATATAGGCCATATGCTAAGGATGCAGTTAGTCTGGGTTTTCCTTTCTGTGGAACTGATCAGCCTTGTGCGCTGTGGATAGCTGCAATGTCGTTTTCGAGATGAGAAAAGCTGAAGAAAAAAAAAAATGGACATCAGCAAAGACGCTGAGTGTGGTGTCAGTTTGGGTTTTGTTTTTCTTTGAAAATAATCTCTTGCCCGTGAGGATAGCTGAAATGTCCAGGTGAAGGCAGCTAGAACTAGAAGTAACTGACGAGAAAATGCTATGCGAAAAGTAAAAAATGAAGAAAAAAAAAAAAAATGAACATTAGCCATTTTGTTGATTATGCTGTTAGTTCGGGATTTGGTACTGATGTTTTGCATGTGAGGATAGCTGCAATTCCCTTTACCAAGTGAAAACTTTGAAGTAACAGTTGAGAAAACGTGTTGCCAAAGAGAACACAAACCAGGAAAAAGTCAAACCTGGACATCAGTCATTATGTGTTTCCCAGCCGGAAACTACCCTTTTCTCCCTCCAGATGAGACAGCCATCTGTTGCTTGCGTGCAAAATACCATTTTTCTGTGAATTGTAATCAGATCCACATGTTGATGGATTCATTTCTGTCCTGTCCTTGTACTTGCCAGTAGCTGTGTATGCATCTGTTGTCAGTGTTAATTCCCGAACACCAGTTCTCGTTTTCTCCAGCTGTTGCCATATCAGGTTCCTGGGGAAGCTGTTTTGTGTTGTCGTCCATGGTGTGAAAATTTGATGATTTGTAGTCTTTCCATGAGACTCTGACCAACTGTATGTGTTATGCGCGTACATTGTATTGTGACAGTCGGATAGTTCGGTTAGGTCACTGATTGGTTGGCTTGTGGGATAAACATGTAGAGGGGAGGGGGGGGGGGGGGAGCAATTAAATGGCTAGTGAACTAGCCAGCGGAGTCAGGTTATAACTGAAGTCAAAAGTGGAGGAATAAATGAATAAAAGAACAAACTTTATTTTACAGTGAAAAGCTTTGGCCTTAAAACAGTCAATTTCAACCTGCCATCGTTATTTAAAAAAAAGACTACAACATGCAGAAAATGAAAGGCGTGTCAGTAAGAGAGAAGGGGTGGGGTGGGGTGGGGTGGGGGGGGGGGAACAGTGCCTGTACAACAGGGATGAACCTCTCCATCGGAACTGTCGTCCACACTATAATTTCTGTTGGTATTGGCTACACGGGCAAGTAAGGTGTTTTGGGTTTGGGTCTTTGTCTTCAGAAGGCATTGGAGAAGTGGGCATAATTATGTCATGGGTAGCCGGAGGGTTTTCTGATTAGTGGCGCCACTTTCAAGTTCTCGTTGACTGTGCTCGCGTCCTTCACCGGTGGCCTCAGTGGTGCAGAAGTCTGCTGCAGGAGAGGCTCATACAGATCCGTGTAGTGCATGCTGTGTACTAACTTACACTGAAGTATTCTCTACCTGCTCACACTTTACTGCATGTACATGTACTGACATGTTAGCCTTCCCTGCTCATTTGAAAATTAACCAGCACATGTATTATGTAACAACACTTACTGTGCTCAGTATTTGTGTGCCAGGTGTTGTGGTTGCCGGAGTTTTTTTTTTGTTTGTTTTGTTTTGTTTTTTCGCAGATGTAGACATTGTTTTCGTGTTCAGTTCTTGTGTTTGCTACTAACAGTATTAGCTCTGCTGACATTTTCTGTTACACGGTGTCTGTCCGGTGCATCTTTCACTCAATAGACACGCCGGAACTATCTCAGCATTATTTTAAAAATGAAATGCACTAGTTGCATTACTTTAAGGTGTGCTCGGTTTGTTTCAATTGTTTAGGGTATAGGTGATTTTCTGCACTGACTGATTTAAAACTATACGTTGTAATCACTGTGTTTGTTTGATTAGTTATGAACCTCGGAGTACTGAATTAAGCCGGCCACAGGCCATCATAAGACTGACTTTTTACTGGAAACAGAGCCAGACTGAGAAGTCTCAGTAACGTCGCTGTTTCCGCCTTAGTGACGCAAATCTCCTTTTCTACTTCTGACGTACTCAGTGGCCATTCTTACGTGTCACAGTATAGACACCCAGTGATAATGTTTCGTGTGTGCATACGTGTAATGTCTCTTGATATCACGAAACAACAGAGACTGAAACAGACAAGACAGCCGACGCAAACTTGAAACCGGAAGCTGGAAGTGACCCAGAAACTGGGAAAGAGACGGGGACTGGTGAGAACTGAGCATGGAGCTTGCACGTGAAACCCGTACCTGTCTTGTGCTGTGTATACACTCACAATGTGTTCTTCCCCAGGGGCTGACCCTACCCTAGCTGGAACTCAGTGATATAACCTGCTGCTTGTCCATGTTTCTGCCATAACGAGTGCATGCACTTACAAGTTTCGTTTCCTGCCTCCAGAGAGTGCGTGTGTGTATGTGTGTATATCAGTGTGTGTATGCTTTGATTGGTGGTTGTTGTGCTTAGTTTTTGACGTACGTTTGATCAGTGTGCTGCGTGAGGGGGGGGGGGGTGTATTTGGGAGTTTAACGTCCTTTTCCACCACTACTGTGTGCTGCGTAATGCATTCCTGCATGAGGACACCTCCGCGAACCAATAACGTATTGCTGCTCTTTCTCTTCTATGATTCCGATCGGCCGGCCGGTCCACCCTGTCAACAGGGAAGATCTGCGACCATTTCCTCAGCCCGAGTATGGGAACGTATACTGACGTGTAGGAATTGTCCACAGAGTCCGAAACTTCCAGAAAGAGAAAACTGATGATGAAGACGTTTCAACCGTAGACTTTTTTGTTGTTGTTGTTTTTAGTGTGTGTGGGGGGGGGGGGGGAGGGGATGTCATGGATGGATTTTTGGGTTCGTTGTGGTTTGGGGTGGGTGGGTGTTTGGGGGTTTAACGTCCTTTTCCACCACATACGGGTGATATCAAAGACGGGGCAACGATGGCTTTTTAGCCAGCACCAATATTTGGCCCCGGCCGGGATAAGAACTCACGACCCGAGCAATAGAAGTCCAACGCTCTACCATTCGGCTCGTTGTGGTTTGGGATTGGGGAGGGGTCAAGAATGGAAATTGCAATCCGGCTTATCCGGCCTGATTTCACAACCGAATGCAAGTACAATGGAGACTAGCTGCAAGATATGCAGCAGTTATCTTGGTGGATTTATAATCGATATCAGTCATAATTTATAGTCTTATCGAAAGTATCTGATTTGGATACTTGTTTCTTAAATTGCACGAACGTTGCATGTTCTCCCCAAGTGTGTATATTCTTGGAGATGTACTTGGAGAGAAAAAAATACCAAATCTTTGTTCCTGCATGTTCGTCAGGCTGCTACAGACAATACATACCCTGCGTGTACTCGTGTAGTGCCTCAATATCCGCTGCTTTAGTTGCAGTACCCTGCCATGATAATGTTATTAAATGTGTATTAACGTTAGCCTGTCCATTAATTGCTGCGTTTGTGCTTGCTAATGTCTGTATTCAGACTCAGGGTGGCCGTGTTTGTGTATACCTCTCCCAGTGAGTCTAACAGCTGTTACATTGTATGCCAGTTCGAGCCGTGTTTTGATTACATTCAGCCATTTATTTTTATGTTGCCAGTATACATTTCAGGGGGTCTCCATCACAGGTATGGGCCCGGCGATGCAGTTTGATAATGGTAGTTGGTCCTGGGCTTTGTGAGCTCCTTAACGAGATTTGTAGCCTTTCGGAGAGTGCTGTCCTCTGTGTATATCTGTGTGTGTGTGTGTGTGTGTGTGTGTGAGAGAGAGAGAGAGAGAGAGAGAGAGAGAGAGAGAGACGGGTGTTTAACGTCCTTTTCCACCACGTGTGGGTGATGTCAAAAACTGAGCAGCGAGAAAAAGAACTGCACAAATATTTGGCCCCAGTCGGGATTCGAACTCACGGCCTAAGCATTGAGAGTCCGACGCTCTACCATTTGGCTATCCCGGCTCCCCGAGAGAGAGAGAGAGAGAGAGAGAGAGAGAGAGAGAGAGAGAGATTCCATGTGTAAACTTCAAATTATACCATCTATGCAAAAGACGACAAAAGCATTCACTCCTCCGTGAACTGCGGGTGTCCGGGCTTTCAACATTTTTCTTTTTCTTTCGTCTGTTGTCACAAAATGTCATTTGTGTGTGAGCGCGCTGGAGAACTGCATTAGCTGAGCTGACCCTTTGCGCCGCGTGATTGTAATGCTGTTGATGTCCGTCTGCGAATGAAAGAGCGTGTTGAAACTGGCTCAGTGCCAGCATTGCAGACGCTGTCGCTGTCCGGGTGTCTAAGTGGTGTGATGGTATATACAAAATGAAAACAGCTCAGAAAGATCTGTGAGCGTAAAAATTGTAGTATTAGCCCCTTTAAACAGGAGGGGCGAGGGGGGGCACTGCTAAGTGTTAGCGGTTTGCTGGTATCACTTACTGAGGGCTGTGTCTGCATGCTGTGTTTGATGACCACAGCCAAGCGCCGCCAGTCAGGGTGGAAGCCGAAGGCCCGGTTCGCCGAGTCGCCGTTCCATCGTGGTGACGATCATGCCGATGAAGAACGCCGGGCGGCAACGCGGAACAGGAGAAAAACCCCGCGCCCACAGACGGCCAGCGCTCGACAGCGCATCGTGGATCACTTAAACCGTGATGAAGCGGCCGAGAAATTCTTCTCTGGTCCACAGACAGGGTCCGCAGCAGATGTCGTGTACCATCCTTTCTCTTCCAACGAAAGCGAAAAGTTTCGCCAGCTGTTCGGCGCGTCCCCGTCGTCTTCGCCGACCAGCCAAACCAGCTCCGATGCAAGGATCGCAGCTTTCGTCCGTTCGCAGACGACTAGCAGCGACCATGCAGGCGACCTTGGCTGCAGACCGTCATCCGCGGTGATCAGAATAGAAAGCGAACCCATCACCGAGACGCTTACGGGGGTGAAGGACGGCTCCGACTACGACCTGCCCCGCGCACGTTCAGACACGTCCTTCATTCTGGACGCACGTGCCCGACTCAACCGGAAAAGTTCGTCCCTCGTGAACTCAGACAGCCTTATAGCACGGCACCGGATCCGCTTCGGGACCCTGAGACGGCCGTCCAGCAGCAGCGGCTCCTTCATGTGGCACGTGTCCAGCGCGGAGATCGACGGCGCGCTGCCATCGGACACAGTTGAGGATCTAGCGGATACTGATACGACCAATATTCAGGATGACACCGATACGACCAATCTCCCGGCAGACTCGGAAACTACAACTACGGATCACCCGACCAGCTCACCCTTAGTCAGCAGCGACGCCTCACAGAAAGACAAGACCAACAACTTTCCATTTCCGAAAAACAGTGCCAGCGGAAATCGTGCAAACAGTAGCACTGGTCCTGGCGAAAGGAGTGAGGAACTTCCCCGAGAACCGTCTCTACATCCGCCGGTACCCCACAAACAAACGCCTGTACCGTCTCAAAGATCAGCGAACGCGTCTAACAACTATCGCACAAGTGGCTGGACGCTTTTGTCAGACGCGTCACCAAAGAAACGCGATTCTCCTGGCGAGAAGCCCCCGCGGAAGCCCACCGCTAAACGACCCTCACAGGGAAATCAACCAAAGGCAACTTGTCAAAGTAAACGTGCTGCATCGGCGCCTCAGTCGTCCAAACGCACCAGGGATTTGCTCAGTCCACACGACTCCCCAGGCTTGTCCGATGTGGTTTCTAACGACAGCGTAATTGACGAAATTCTGCGTGAGGATGACCGGCCGAGGTATCGCAGAAACTGCAGTGCGGTTGATGGTTCACTCTCCAGCGTTCCGCGATTCAGGTCATCAGGCTGGACCAGCAAACTGTCCCTTGACCAATGCGCCACTGTATACGACCCACAGGGCCTTGTGCGCAAACCGCGGAGGAGAACGGGAGGCCACAGGTCCAGAGCATCGACTTCTGTGAACACGTGCACGCTGGGCACTCTCTTGTGGGTTAGGGACACGCTGCGCCGCCTGGCGGCTCAAAGGGCAAGGTCAGGGTCAAGCAGCTCCAAATCCGCTCGCCGTCGACGACATTCTTTTTCTTACGCGTCCACCAGTAAAACCAACAGACTGCAACCCGAGGCAACCAGGAGGGGTCGGTCAGGCAAAAAGAAATCTTCAGTGAATCGACAGAACTTCATCTCTTTGGGTGGAGAACAGTCAGGCTCTGAGAAAACACAGACAAAAAGGGCAGAGTCACAAGCTGGTCTGAGCACCGACTGGACAACTGGTGATGAGCCGACTGTGCTTATGGGAAACACAGACAAGTTTTCTCCTCAAAGATCCAGACAAAGTCAAATGGAGAGGACACCTAAATCCCCTAAGCACAGCAAACCAAACTCGGATTACAAACAAAGTCATCATGGTGCTCCTGCAAAGAATACTGTCAGACTGCGCTCTGAGTCCTCCAGTAGTTGGGACGAGCCGTACGACCGCTCATCTTCAGAACACCGCAGTGACAATGCTGGCAGGTACTTCGGGCATGACCAGTCTGAGAAAGACACTTCAAGTAGTCAGAAATCTTCAGACAAGCACCACATGAGTGACGCCGACCCGCGGAATGGATGCAAAATAGCCCCGAAGCCTGCTGCAAGGAATGGCTTAGGCAAAAGGGGCTCGCAGAAGCACAAACACATCAGCCGTCTTGGTGATAACCTCGATACAAAGCACAGGCGTCGTCTCGACGGAGATGACGCAGGAACAAAATGTGGCGAGACATCACCAGAACGCTACAAAAGTCACAGGCGTCAGAGTCACTCTAGTAGTAAAGACAGACAAGGTCTAAAATCAGACGGCAGGGACAAGCTACCCACCCATACCAAAGGAATACACGAGATGATAGAGACGGGGGAAACGTTTATCACTCAGCCACCCGAAACTGAAAAATGCGACTGTGGAAATTGTTCACGGTATTGTGAATCCTGCGTGCTTGGCGTTCTGCTGAGGGACAGAGAAATACTGGAGCTGCAGGCACGCAAACGAAAGAAATCAGCGGTTCGCTATGAATCGGCGTTCCACCGGGATTGTTCACGGAAGTGTTCTGTTCCGTCTGGCAAGGATGTGCGCCACACGACGGTGAGAAGAAAAAGGTCAGCTGCGAGGTCACACTCTACAAAACATGGCATCAGCCATAGGTCAGAGGAGAGGGAAAGATCAAACAGTGGGAGGTCAAGTGCAACGCGTAAGGATTGCCAGCGGGGTTTGTCAGTGGCGTCTGGCGAAAGTGGACGTCATAGATCTTCCAGAGACAGTTTCGTCACTAGGTCTGAGGACAACGTGTGCTGGGCGTCAGGCCGAGGAGGAGGACGAGAAGGAGCAGGACCAGAAAGCGAAATGTCCTCACAAGGTCGCAACAGATCAGCGCACAGCTCCAAGTCGCTGGACTCTGGTCACAGTCTGGGTCTTGGTAGCAGCCCATCCACCAAGCCACGCCGGAGGTCATCCCACAAGTCACTATCAAAAGACCGGCAGGTGACCTACTCATGCTCTGTGGCAGCCTATCGGTTTTTGTGTCGCCACTCTAGTCTTCCGATCGGAACACTCGGTATTGTCGAAAGATCACCGTCACCTGAGTGGGGGGACAGTTCAGGCGGAGAGAAGGTAGCTGTGGAGAAACTTGTTCCACGTCAATCTTCAGCGACCAAGGTTCAGCGATCTTCTTCAAGCAAACCTTCCTCTTCTTGGTCGGCTCCATCAGCCGCAGTTGACTCACCGAGCAGTCAGCCGTCCGCGTCTACGAGCACATCGCGAAAGTCTGCTTCAACGTCGTTTTTGCACAGTAAGATCCCTTCCACCAGCACCACCAGCAGGACCAGATCTAAATCCCGCAAGTCGGCCTCTGTAACTCTGTGTACTTCATCAAACACATCATCATCGCCGCCGTACCAGCCGTCAGTGTCATCAGGTTACCCCAGTAAGTCGGTCTCCACATGCAAGCGTGGCGCCTCACAGTCCTCTCCTGCCACGGCTGTGACGTCCTTCACTGGAACCACGGCGACCGGACCCCGCAGCACGCCCTCCCCTGCCAAGTCTGACACTCGTAACGCCAGGCGTTCACCGTCCTGCCAGTCGGCCTCCGTCACAACCGTTTCGCCACCCAGTTCAGACTGCGCACGCGCCCTTGGTACATCAGCATCACGCCGCTCACCATACAGTTCTTCAGTGTCCAACGCCCCCACGTCTCGCGAGAGGTCCCCCTCCAGTAGGCCCCCACTCCCACCTGACGCTGGCAGACGCGAGAAGAAGACCCTCACACCCACGATGTCCACGGACAAAGCAAGGAGATCTCTTTCCCAATCCCCGCCCTTGTCCTAAACAGCGCTATACCGGTTCACAGTGACAGAATGACATGTATGCAGTGTCCCGTCTCCATGCCTGCACAGCGCGAAACACGTGGCTAGATAAAAAATGTTCCTGACAACCCGCAACACGTGGCTTGATAAACTGAGGTGTTCCTGCGATCCCGAAACGCGTGACTTGACTAAGATGTTCCTGACACAGCCCGAAACACTTGACTTGATAAAGATGTTCCTGACGCAATCCGAAACACTTGATAAAGATGTTCCTGACGCATTCCGAAACACGTGACTTGATAAAGATGTTCCTGACGCATTCCGAAAGACTTCATAAAGATGATCCTTGCACAACCCGAAACACGTGGCTTGACAAAGATGTTCCTGACACCGCGTGAAACACGTGGACGCTTGATAAAGATGTTTCTGACACCGCCCGAAACATGTGGCTTGCTAAAGATGTTGTGGCCGTGTTCTGGCCAGTAAATTCTACCGGTTCTTTGAACTAGAGAAATGAGTTTGGTCGACGTTTCTTCCTGAACTTTCGTGGCATGAATGTGGCCGCCATCAAAATTTCTCCAGTTCGTCGGATAATCATGGGAATCCTTTGCGAAGTCCCAGACTGTTTTGCTTATTTTTGACAAGAAAGCGCTGGATCGTTAGGCTGTGTTCTGGTGGGCATCGGCCACAACAGACTGGCGGTGAATAAAACAATTCTTCTTCTTCTTTGCGGTCGCTGGAGTCACGCTGGCAGGCCGGTTGTCACGATGAAGTGGGCCGTTTTCTGAAGTTCCTGCCGGCTACCGTACAGCTTGGAGTGCAGACTGGTCTCTTCTGGCCACACTGCTGTACGCAGCTCCTGGAGCTTGGGGCACTGCTGGAGGACATGATCTGCCGTTTGCACTTGCAACTAGAAAATGCGGAAGCTGGCACATGTCTGCTTGATCCTGCAACCCTACGACATCTTCTCCTTGTGAGAACAGTGAACAGTTGTTGTTTTTTAACTGTTCATAGGTTTGCCATTTTCTCTTGCACGCAGTTGTCAAACGCCGACATTGAGAGGTTTAGCATGCGTTGAATTCCAGTATTTCTAATTAACTATAAGTTTTTGTAGCTGATCTGTCTCACGGCAGGTTTGCTGTTGCTAGTTTTGTTTCTTTTGAACAGGCTTCTCTTGCAGGTTTTCCCTTTTTTATACTTGGAAAATTAAGTTTTGTGTTACGAGGCTTGCGAGTTGACTGTAATGACGTTGTATCATTGTATCATGCAGTTCATGTGTGCGGGCGATTGGCGCAGACGGACTCTGTGTGTGTGTGTGTGTGTGTGTGTGTGTGTGTGTGTGTGTGTGTGTGTGCGCGCGGTGTGTGTGCACACACAGTGTGTGTGTGTGTGTGTGTGTGTGTGTGTGTGTGTGTGTGTGTGTGTGTGTGTCTATGACTGCGCTGAAAATTACTTACATGGTTTCAGATCCACTGTTGTGCTTGTTCATATTAACAACCTTTCCGAACTCATCGCGTGTTTGCATGTGCACGTAATTTGGACTGCGTTTCTGTTGCCTGCGACTTCTTTATGTAGCTTTCGTTTCCTTTGTTTATTTGTTGACATTTTCTCAAACACGATTACCACGGAGGTTGCCACCGCCTTTGTTGGGTTTCATGGTTTTGTTTTGGGGTTTATTTGTTTGGGTTTTGTTTTTGTTTTTCTTTGGGTTTTTGGTGTTTGGTTGTTTGGTTTTTTTGTTGTTGTTTTTTTCTTCTTCTTCTTTTTTTTTTTGGGGGGGGGGTAGTTTTTTTGTTTCTTTTGTGTGTGTGTGTGTGTTCGTGCGTGCGTGCGTGCGCGCGTGTGTGTGTGTGTGTGTGTCTGTGTGCGTGCGTGCCCGTGCGCGCGTGTGTGTGTGTGCGTGCGTGCGTGTGTACGTGCGTGCGTGTGTGTGTTTGTGTGTGTGTGTGTGTGTGTTTTGGTATTTGGTTTTTCTTTTTGGTCGCAGCAGATATTTGCTTTCTTTCAGAGTATGAGATGAGATAGTCATGTTCTTGAGTGAGCAATGCAAGATGTCATGTCATAGTTGTGTGTGTATGTGTGTGTGTGTGTGTGTGTGTGTGTGTGTGTGTGTGTGTGTGTGTGTGTGTGAGAGAGAGAGAGCGTATGAATGAAATGAAGAAAAGAGAGAGACTGAGAGATATGGAGGGGGCTTAGCATTTACATACTCTAGTCTACTAAGACATCTACTTTGATTCAAAAGTTCAGAAGCTTCCTTAACCCTCATCCACGTCGTGTAAACTGACAACCTCTTTCTATATCTGTTTCAGACGAGAGCAAGAAAGACACAGAACCAGAGCACAGTTAGGCCGCAATACCCGCCATACGATTGCCAATCATCCCCGATCATCATTGACGGTCTCCAGTCATCGATATGTTCTGTCGATACAAACTCTGCTATCATCGCCGCATATAGAACGGTTATGTGAAGAAACTGATCAAGGAACTGTGATAACGGGTCAAACTCAGTGTGTGTAATGTTTTCATGGAGAGACCAAAAGTCGTATTGACAGGGTGGGGGGTGGGGGAGGGGGCTCTTAGGAATTTTTATACTGTGTAGTTAGTCAGTGGGCATCGTTATTGGAAAAAAAAAATGGTATGAACATACAGTGCTGGCAAAACTCACGAGCATTTGATTAACTACAGCGGACACACACACAGTCCCAGTTTCAGTTTCATTTATTTCGAGAAACCCCGTCAGGGGGTACAAGCACATATGTCTAGATATTCCTAAGTATCCATTCAGCCAGCATAGCTACAGGTAGTTTGTTCACATTGAGGCATATATCGCAACTATACAGAGCACAGTAACCAAATCAGACAACAACAACAAAAAAAGCAAACAAAAAAAAAAGCAAACAAGCAGCCCAAAAAAAAAACATTACATTAAATTAACACACTACTTGCTCGCATCTACATTTGATACACGCGTGCGCGCGCGCACACCCACACACACACACACACACACACACACACACACACAAATTTAACCATTCGCACGCACACACACACACACACACACACACACACACAGAGCTGACACCCAGTCGCTCAGAAACTGGAAGAAATTGAAGCAGTCTACACATATGTTAGACGCTGCGTCAGTCTTTGATCGAAGCGGCCGGGTGTGTGCACAGCCACAGCTCTTTAGGGAGGGAGGGGGGGGGGGCAATATCCTTACAAGACGCTTGGGGAAGTGTGTGTGGAGGAGGAGGAAGTGGGGTGAAGGGAGGGGTAGCAATGGAGGTACCCATCATGTGACAGGACTGAAATGGCCTTGACA
This sequence comes from Batillaria attramentaria, assembly GCA_018292915.2. Classification (NCBI taxonomy): domain Eukaryota; kingdom Metazoa; phylum Mollusca; class Gastropoda; family Batillariidae; genus Batillaria; species Batillaria attramentaria. The sequence continues at coordinate 1,473,660 of JACVVK020000003.1, forward strand.
CCATTCAGTGAATCTGATCACCTGACGCCCCAGTTAAACTGATTACAGTCATGTGACGGAGGAGAAAATGCTGACGTGGTAGAAATTTCTGGGGTGAGGGGGGGGGGGGAGTGGGGATTACCGGCGGGTCAAGAAACTGGAGGAATAAATCTCTCTGGCTCTTGAGTTACATAGGCCTCGTATTTCGCGCACGGCGGTGCGGTGTACTCCGTGCAACACTGAACACATGCACCCACAGCCGGGGTATAATCAGAATGGACGCGAGTGTTTCCGGTGCTACTCTGCCAGTGCTTCAAAGGTAACACCGCCATAACAGAGTGTTTCCAAACAGTAGTACTTAGTGTTTCCATTTCCAAAAAATGAGTAGCATCGAGTGTCAGTTTCCCGCCACGGACTTTGGTCGTCTGTCAGTGTGAAACTGATTAAGGGAGCCGTTTACGGCGAACTGACTCGGACACTGAGAGCTGACTGACACGTTACTGCAATGCAAACCCTGATTGAGACGTGTCTATGCTCATGTTTCAAACATATGGCTTTCCGCAAAGATCATCACACAAATTGATGATCCGAGTCAGTCTTTGCGACTCAAGTTCCGCGCTTCATCCGTGTGCTTTCCGTAAGAGCAATGATCGTCGAAACGTTGGAAGCAGATCGGAGTAGCTGCCGAAACGCCCGAGTCCATTTCGGTTGACTACTGATATCCCGTGATTGATAGCGGTTCTTGGGTGTAAACTGCAAAGCCTTGGGGTGGTGAGAAAACAGAGTAGGGGCTGTAGGGTAAGGTTACGTTAAAGTAGGTTTCCCGTCGGCAGTTTCGCTGTCAGTTCGGCAGGATAAAACATTTGACGTCAAACTTGAAAAACAAAATTGATAACAACAACAACAAAACTTGACGAACTTCGGTGGGTGTGCATCTGACTGAACCCTCCCATATAAATCAGCTCGAGTCATTGTAAAATTAATGGTTACTTTCACTTCTTTTAACAGTTATCTCATAGCGGTTGAACCGGATTTTTTAATATTTTATTTACATACCTGTTTACGCATGTGCTTCATTTCGGAACATGGTTATTTTGAAGCTGAATTTCAGTATACGCAATATTTACAGATTTTTGTCAGATGTTTATTTGTAATTACGCAACTTCAAGATTTACGGGTTGGGAGGATGAAAACGTTTTGTTTCTTATATCCTGCATTGTTAGTTTTGTTTTATTGAATGACTGATACGCATTAGATTTTGTCTGCTTTGAAAAAAAAAAAAAGCAAAAAAATTTACATGTACAGGCATATGTTCATGCATTCCATCATTGAAAAACCGTTGTTTTCTGAAAATTGGTTTAATCTGTTGAGAATGTATACTTGGCGTTATAAAGCTTTATCTTCGTGCATTTCCGTATATGAATTTTCATTTTCTGCTGATACTTTTGTTGAAAAGTAAATGGGTTACGAATTTTGCATTGCGTGATGCGTTTTTGTGGCGGACACACTTTATTCTCTCTATCCGAGTCTCTGTCTCTCTCTCACACACACTCTCTCTCTCTCTCTCTGCATGTAGTGCCTCAGGGTGTGTGTCAGTGTGTGTGTGTGTGTGGAGGACTGATTTTTGTCCGGATTTAAAAACAAAACACGAAACAATCGCACTTCAGTTCTGTTGAAGACCTGAACACAAGATACATTGTTCATTCAAAAATATACTATGACTTGAGTGTCAGTTGCCAGCTCACTGAGTTGGGAGTAAACCGGTCTGGAGGGTGGAGGTGTGTCTGGGTCAGACTAGAGGGAGTACATACAGCGTTAACGCGGGAAGTGCCCCGGAGTAAATGCAGCTGGGGGGTACATCCCACGTGTAGCCTACTTTGGCGGCGTAACCTACTTTATCTATCTATACTGTGCCGGGGAAGCCGCGATCAGTAGCCGCCGAATGGTCACCGGTACAGTGCAGGGCCCGTATGTAAAACTCGAGGTTAATTTACCCACGGCTACGGGCCTAACCCAGACTAGGAGAAAAGAAACCCCAAAACAAAACTGAATTTTAAAAAAGGAAACGAAGAGAGAAAGACAAAAAAAAAATCCACTTCTATAACGGCAGAGGCACCCCAGTTGCTGGCCTGAATGCCGGGACCCGCTTCCTGATTTAAAAAAAAAAAAAAAAAAACTACAGAAAATTTAACCTTAGAGGTAGTTTAGTTCGAGGTTAGACTCTAACTGACCCGGGGCTAAAATCCCTAACCCCGACTTTTACATGCGGACCCTGGACTCAGTTTCAGCTGATGCCGGCTCGGGGGCGGTCATTAAGTCATTCACGTGTTCCAATCAATCCCGGCGGCCAAATACTTGAGCTATGCCGGCGCGGCCTTTTCTCGTTGCCCCGTCCAGTTCAAGTTGATATCGCCTGTACTGACTTACTGATGTCAGTGGTGGCCGCAGAACTGCTGAATCGGTTAACGTTACTGAAACCCTCAAACACTGACTGACCGACCGGCACTGGCTTACTGATTGATGTCAGTGGTGGCCGCGGAACTGCTGAATCGGTAACGTTACTGAAACCCTCAAACACTGACCCACCGGCACTGGAACTCACTCAGTCAAGGCCGCCTGCCGGCCGGCTACATATCAACACTTAACTGGTACAAGCTGACCGCGACTTTACCTATACTGCTGCAGATGTAATACGCTACTAGTACTGACCAGTGCAAGCTGACGATTTCACCTACACTGCTACACTGAGATATACACATACACACGCAAACGCGTCTGTGCTTACCAGCGCACGCTGACCGGCCGACCCGCCCCAACCCGGCGTTTTCACCGCCGTCTGCCGTACTCTCAAAAACCCAGCAAAGTGCAGCTGACGCTTGAAGCCACGTGAATGATGCGCGCATCGAAGCAAAAGCAACTGACAACGAGCGTTATCAATCAGCAAAATTATGACATGGCCGACTGAGCGCACATGACAGCCGTCCACTGCGGGCGCTGGTCCCCCACGCCGGCTGGTTGGCATGCCCGCGCGCCGGCGCTCTTGACCTTTGTAGGGGTCACAAACTTACCTAACATCGTGTACCCACCGGGTTTCAGCCAATCAGATCGCAAGAAGTTTCTTTCAGTGAGTTTGTTCTGTGGTTGAGCCGAACGGTCACCTGCTGCGAAGCCCCGCCGCGCGGCCGCGGTGTAACAATACAGTATATTGAGACCTACACCGCTACAGCTGAACAGAACGAATCTCTCGCTTTCAGTAAAACAGTCGCTGCTGCTTTCTGCAAGTCATAGCGCATAAGCGCAGTTAGCAAAACAGCTGAATTCCCGTCAACGCCGTGCACGGTATACTATGGCGTCTGGCAGCGAAAGGGACAATCTCATCAACCGAAGTTCGGAATGGGGAGATAACTACGCGGGTTTCTACGAGGAGTATGTGCGTCCGGTGCTAGCCGAGTTTTTCGGCGTGACACTGTTTGTGTGCGTAGGCTGCCTTAGCGTAGGAACTGGAACGGGTCCTGAACCGATTGTTATCGCTGCTGCACATGGATTCGCCATCGCGCTTCTCGTCGTCGCTGTCGGTGATGTCAGGTGTGTATTGACAGAATCTGTACTGAGCGCGCGTTACTGACGGACCTCATCAAAACTCATTGACATGCGTGCAGTGGCGGACAGCCCCGTGCTTTTCCTATGGAGAACGTTTTGCTTGTCCGCCATCTGGTCACAATACTGATGGTTATTAAGTGTGCCTGTCGTGCCCTCGCCACACGCATGCACTGACTCAACTCAAGTGTGCTCGTTATAGATCCCTTTCCATCCTGGAGGGGCCGCGAAATGGCCCGGGAAAGGAAGAGACGGGCACACCAAGGCAACCAGAACTGAAAAAGGGAGGGGGTGTTGGGGGGGGGGTGTTGGGGGTGGGGCGGGTCAGCCCGAAGTTCGCTCACAAAAGTAATGGGACAGAGAAAGAACAACTACTATACTTTTACCGAACAATAATGATCATCACCAATGTCATGATCAACCGTCATCGTAATGCTAACTGATGAGATATATAACACAAATAGACGAGAATGATGATAATAATAATGCCAGGAGCAAGTGCTTCCCTTAAACGTTCTGACGTCATGCGACGTTTTATGGAAGCACCAGCTTGTGTTATGAGAAACGACGTCATCATCTGCCGATATCATGTTGAGCGCGACGAATGTGTCACTAAGTATCGAACAGGTTGGTGTAACCCAGTGTCATAAAGAACGTAGTCGGAGCGGTTTATGCCGTGTGTGTGTGTGTGTGCGTGACAGTGTGTGTGTGTGTGACAGTGTGTGTGTGTGTGTGTGTGTGTGTGTGTGTGTGTGTGTGTGTGTGTGTGTGTGTGTGTGTGTGCACTGATTCTCTCTCTCTCTCTCTCTCTCTGCTTGTTTGTCATTTTCTGGACCCACATTATGGAACAGTCTCCCGATCCATGCCAAATCCGCACCCTCTATCGCTGTTTTCAAGGAGAGGCTGTTCAAACACTATCCGTCTCAGTAAAGCAGGAAATAGTCAAATACTCTTTCATGACAATGACATATTACGTTTGGTTGATTGTATGCTTGTCTGTTTTGTTCTGCTTGTCAACATAGTTTGTTCTTTTTCTTCTTTCTTTGGTCATTTGCCTGTTTGTATCTCGATCTGCTTGTCATCATAGTTTGTTCTTTTTCTTGTTTCTTTGTTCATTTTCCTGTTTGTTTCTGCTGCTTGCTTCTTTTTTTTTTTTTTTTTTTTTTGGCCGTTGATTGTGTGTGTGTTGCTCATCTATTTTTCTTTTTTAATTTTATTTTAAATTTTAAATTTTATTAAATTTTATTTTTATTGTTAGTTAGATGATTATAGTACTTAGCAACGGCAGGTATGAAAATTGACTGTTAATATTAACTGCCTCTACCGTTGTAAAATAAACATTCATTGATTCATTTATTGATTCTCTCCCCCCCCCCCCTGCCCCCCCCCCCCCCGTCTCTCTCTCTCTCTCTCTCTCTCTCTTAGTAGTAGTAGTAGTAGTAGTAGTAGTAGTTCATCAATTTGGGGTATATTTTTTTCGTATTTTATACATCTTCATTTTCAATAGTTAGTTTGTTGTATATGTTCGTGTAAACGCTCAGAACTGTTGTATGTAACAGTAGGTTACAGCGCCATGTAAACATTATTTTCATCATCATCATCATTATCACCATCATCATCATTAGCATTATGATTGTGTTTCAACGATGCCCACTTGATTCATGTTACATAACAATAGGTTACAGCGTTATGTAAATATCATCATTATCACAATTATCATTACAATCGTTGTCTTTATTGTTAGTAGTATTAGTATTATTAGTAGTATTATTTTGTTCTAGCGGTGCCCATTTGAATCCTGCTGTAACGGCTGGCATTTTACTGGCCGGCGCTGTGTCCCCCGTAAAAGCCCTCCTCTACGTTGTTGCTCAGCTGCTCGGCGCTATGTGTGGGGCCGGACTCACAAGGGTAAGATTATAGTTGCATCACCGTTGTTCTTGTTGTTGGTGGTGGTGGTCGATGGTGGTGGTAGTGCTCTTGGCCGGCTAAACACTCCCAGGGTCATCCCCTTGGATGAGAGGAGTGCGTGTTTTCAAGTGCAGCAGCCACACTCCAACTTCGGCAGACATTAAAGATCTAAGCTCCCAAAAAAAAGCTTTCTGAAGTGTGAAATTATGTTTACAGAGTCGACCGTGCAAGCACAGTCAACTCTGTCACAGTTGCAGAGTTTTCGGCGTCCCTGAAACCCCAATAAAAGCCAAGGGCAGCCTGGTTTCACAGCTCAGTTTGCGTTTTGACACTGAGCGAGAAAGATCGTGCAGCACTCAACATCTGCTAGACACAGTAGCGATGCGTCTCGCTCGCTGACCAAAAGCCAAATAATGTCACGGCAAACTCGTGCCCTAGTTTTATTAGGGTCCCCGAAGCGCTGAAAACTCTGCAACTGTGACAGAGTTGACTGTGCTTGCACGGTCGACTCTGTAATCTTTTTTTCACACTTCGGAAAGCTTTTCGTTGGGAGCTTAGATCTTTAAGGCTCTGTTGCCAAAGAATGGCGGTTTGTTGGGCTAGGAGCTTACCATGGTGGTGGGGGTGTATGTATGTATGTATGTATGTATGTATGTATGTATGTATGTATGTATACATGTATGTATGTATGTATGTATGTATGTATGTATGTATGTATGTATGTATGAATGTAGGATTACATGTACTTGCACTTTATATTTTTGCCTGTATACCCGTCTGACTACATAGTACATACGTCTGTAACTGTGTATTGTGCCTTTGTATGAAAACGCCAAAACAGAGTAATAATGTTTCTCTTTTGATAACTGGATGTTTTGTGTTAAGATTTATCATCAAGAAATCAGGTGACTGACCACAAAAAAGAAGTCTCTGTGGGCTTACCATAGGGGGGGGGGGGGGGTTGGGAGTTTTACGTCTTTTTCCTTGTTATCAGGGACGGTGCAAGGAGAAAAAAAGGCCAGTACAAATATCTGATCCCAGCCGGGATTCGAACTCACGACCGGAGCATTGAAAGTCCAACGCTGTACCATTCGGCTACCCCGCCGGCTCCCTTACCATGGCGGTGAAGATAATGCCCACATAACATTGATAGCAATAACAACATTTTGCTGTAACCTCACTATTCTGGTCAGATTCAACTATGGCAAAAGTCTTCGTGCTGTATCACCCCTGACGAAACGTGATTTATACTGTATGATAAGGCCGCCTGAGTTGGTCAGCATGGGAACCACTTTACCAGTCACTGCTGCTTTACGTATAGTTCGCCCCCTTGTTTCATTTGCATCTGCTGTAAATGCACTGCGACCGTCTGAACAGCATAGCCATTGCACCGTTACCACAAGGTAGCCCCAACCGTCAATCTAAACCTAACCCTAAACCTAACCCTAAACCGATCTAAGCAGACGAACTCTAGTTACTAAATGAGCGTGGCTGCGTTGGTGTAACGGTTCGCCCAATACGGCCCAGACTTCGCATGTAGAAGTCGAGGTTAGGGATTTTAGCCCCGGGTTAGAGTCTAACCTCGAACCTAAACCAGCTCTTGGGTTACATTTTCTATTGTTTTTTGTTTTATATCAGGAAGCAGGTCCATTCCAGCGAGATGCCTAAGCCGTTATAGAAGGATTTATTTCTTCCTTTCTTCGCCTCCTTTTAAAAAAAATATAATTTCAAGTTTTGGTGTTGTTGTTGTTGTTTCTTTTGTCCTAAGTCTGGGTTAGGCCCGTAGCCTTTGGTTAAATTAACCTCAGTCGACTTTTACATTCGGGCCCTGGAGTGCGAACTCATTGAGCGTCACTGGCCAGTCAGTGTTGTAGTGCCGACACGAATTAGGATGCTGACTGTCAGGGATCGTACAGATTTAACATATATTCTTTACAGTTATGACACAACGTCGTTTTCAACTACGATAAGTTCTTTCAGTGGCGGACTGTTTCGACGTTACTGACTTTCCCCCAAACATTTCTGGGGGCGCCGGCACAGTCGAGCGGTAGATCATCATTGGACTTTCAATGCTCGGCTCGTGAGCTCGTTTCCAGACTGGGGCCAGATATTTGCGCTGGCCTTTTTAGCGTCGCTCCGTCGTTGATATCACCTTTATGTGGCGGGAAAAGGACCTTAAAACCCCCAAAACCCCACCCACACCGCGACATTTCTGGCTATGGCCAGCCAGTGTGACAGACTGTTCAAGAATCTCCACACTCTACGTAAGAGTGTCCAAGGCACTTTGTACTGAGGCACCACCTCTGCCTTCAGTTGATAGAGGGCAGAGTGCCTAAGTGCCGCGGATATGATCAGCACTTACGTCGTTTTACGATCTGGCGATAGAAGGGCATGCTTACCAAGCGGCCATGCTGCTTAGGTCATTTTTACCAAGTGTCGGTAGAGCTGTAGAATCAAGTTTACTCATCCGGTCTGGTAACAGATGGTGTGGAAATGATTCGCCGGCCTGTCGGGCCAAGCTACTGGCTTACTCTTCACAGATGACAAATTAATCTGTCTGTGTCTGCACATTCACAGTACCAACAGCTGTAGCAAACTGTACGGGTATTTCTGTTACAGTGAATTTGTGTAATCAGTAATTTCTGGAAGTCGCTGACACTTTCAGTAAGTTAATGTTCGTGTAATTAAGCCAAGAAATACCTTTCACTTGTGGAGAGATACTTCGTCATTTCCAGTTTTTGAAGTACACAGTTCACAGTTTTGTATCTTCAGCACAGAGAAGGGGGCGTGGAGGGGGGTAGGGGGTGGTGGGATCAACAAATGCTCTTCCCCCCCCCCCGCCCCCCCCCACCCCGTCTATCTAAGACAGGGATGGTGGTCACGGACGTTTCCTGGAATCCCTTGGTATTTTAGGAATTTTTTGTAAAACCCGAGTAAAACAATGATCACATGAACTTACAAAAAATTTCAGGGATTCAGGAAATCACTGATTACACAGATTCACTGTGACATATATAGGCCTAATGTATACTGAAACTCCTAACATACAGTCATTCATGTTGTGCCCAACATGCGGGAGAGACTCTCGTGCCCGCAGTGGGCTCTTCTTTGCTCCTGTGGGAGATCTTGGGACATATTTATAGAAATTGTTATATGGGCAGTACGCCCAATTTTTCATTTAAAGGTTTTTGTTGTGTGCTTTTATCAGTAGAACGTTTTTACTTTGTTTCTGTAGCTATTGATTTTTAAGTCTTCTTGACCGTCCCAAACGGCCCTATCCATACAAATCTTTATTTTATTCTCTATTTTTCAAAAAGGGTAAAATTTCAGGAGCTTATAGGGGAATATTTACAGGATAAAAAGGGGCCATAGTTCCATTCTATTTTATGTTAAAATTTGGTTTAAAAAAAAGATTTAGGTAGGAGAGTGCGGCCGGTGTACTTCTGAAATGGGCTCATGGTCACCTCCAGGTACATCAAACTCTGCACTCCGAGAGTATAGGAGTCGTGATCCTCATCCGTCCGCACCGATGAACGAGCAACATTATCATCAAAGGCCGTGGACCTCAAACTCCGTCGGATTTCAAACGACACCGATAATACCCGAACACCAACTTACACTGTCACTTGAGTAACTTGATACACTGTATACAGATCTGCAAAAGCGTTCAGGGGCGTATCTAGTTTAAAGTTTGATAAGCAGTTTCTTTACCGTGACTGCAGAGGTGAGACATCTGATGTCAGCCGTCCGAGTGGCCCGATTTGCGACCTGCCGTGTTAGTTGTGTCGCATAGTAAGATGCTCGTGATATGGTTTTCATAATGTGGTCGACCGAATCAGATGCTCTCTCTCTCTCTCTCTCTCTCTCTCTCTCTCTCTCTCTCTCTCTCTCTCTCCTATGTGGTGGAAAAGGACGTTAAACCTTTAAACACCCACCCATCCACCCTCTCTCTCTCTCTCTCTCTCTCTCTCTCTCTGCGATCACCTGCGAGGTCCTTCAGGCAAACATAATCTCACAGTTCTCTGTTTTTGTATCCTTCTATCCAGTGGCCAGCCCTAATCATCTGTGTGTGTGTGTGTGTGTGTGTGTGTGTGTGTGTGTGTGTGTGTGTGTGTGTGTGTGTGCGTGTGTGCTCGTTATAGATGTTTCTTTTTCTCTTGTTCTATTTCTGTGCGCTTGATTTTGCTTTTTCGTTGGAACAGAAAGAGAAATCCCTTGTAAGCTGAGCTGAATGTTTCCATCCAAAACCGGTATGATAATTCTCGATGATATTCTACTGGCCTACTGCCCACTGACGTACGGAGATTATTGACATCAGGTGCTACTTGCTCAGTGACCTCAATATAGCCATTTATCACACGACCAAAAGTGAGATATCGCAACTTGTTTAACTTGTTACTGATACGCGTAGATACCGTGACTTGCATATTTTAGTAAGAGTCGGTTGTGGCGCCCGATAATCCACGAACCTTTGCGTCACAGTCTACATGACGTTCTCGTGAACGCTGCATGATAGAACATGTCAAATGATTGTAATACTAGTATTTTCGAACACTGATAAGGATAATTCATTCTTCATGTTTGAAACATTTTCTCCGTATTGTTGTTCAGTGTTGCTGTTGTTGTTGTTCAATGTTGTTTTACATTGTTTGCTCGCAATTAATGTGGGGAGCCGGGGTGGCCGAATGGTAGAGCGTTGGGCTTCCAATGCTCGTGTCGTGAGTTCGAATCCCGGCTGGGGCCAAATATGTGTGCTGGCTTTTTCATCGTTGCCCCGTCTTTGATATCACCCGTTCATGGTGGAAAAGGACGTTAAACTCCCAAACACCCACCCGCAATTAATGTTTATGAAAGTTCACTTTTTAATGTTACTTTTTTATTTTATGAGGGGAGTGGGGGTGGGGGTGGGGGTGGGGGTGGGGTGTTCGGAGGCCTAATCTACTAAAAAAAAAAAAAAAAAAAGTGATTTACAAATTTCGAAAATCGAAAATTCAAACTCGATCGGGACATTCCGATCCACCAGGCTGAATGTCGAGAAATTTCGCCGGACTGCTGTGAACACAGAGGCTATAGCCGAGACTGCTGTGAACACAGAGGCTATAGCCGAGACTGCTGTGAACACAGAGGCTATAGCCGAGACTGCTGTGAACACAGAGGCTATAGCCGAGACTGCTGTGAACACAGAGGCTATAGCCGAGACTGCTGTGAACACAGAGGCTATAGCCGAGACTGCTGTGAACACAGAGGCTATAGCCGAGACTGCTGTGAACACAGAGGCTATAGCCGAGACTGCTGTGAACACAGAGGCTATAGCCGAGACTGACGGCGGGAAGTCAAATGTAAGTCTCTGATGACGATTTCTCTGGGGCAGAACCATACTTATGTTTGAAATATGAGCATCCACATGCCTTGACGTGGTCAGTAGTATCCTGTTCGTAAGGGTCGGTCACAGCTCCAGCGTTATGAACAGACCACCATCTTCAGACTACGAACTGTACACTGCAGACTGCGTGCCCACCTGTGCCGCCTTGGGCTGTCACACTCACCAGACTGTCCGTGCGGAACAGCCCCTCAAACCCCGGAACACATTCTGCAGTCCTGCCCCCTTTTCAAAGAAGCAAGGACACAACACTGGCCGAACGGAGCCACACTGGCAGAGAAACTCTGGGGCAGCAAAACTGACAGACCTCTTGAAGACCACTGCTTATATAAAGACCACAAACCTAATCATCTGAGGCGGAGTCCAGAACAGGGAACGCAGAAGAAGAAGAAGAAGAAGAAGAAGTAAGGGTCGGTACTGAAAATCGAAAGACAGTAACCGTCGTCAAAACCGGCTTTGAATTGAAGTATAGCACTGGAAAAACTACCAGCCGCGGGGCCGTCGGGGCTATAAAAGAATGGGAACGCGCGTGAACGCGTGTTTGAGAAAATCCGAGCTGTCCGTAAGACACCGAGGATACAAATCTAGTAGACGTCATCGGTCGATTCAAAACTTTGTCGTCACATCGTCACTGTCTTCCATCTAGCAGAACTCACACCCGACGTGTCTGTAAGTGGGCCATTTTTTTTTCCCGCTTCACATAATCTGACATTAGCGTCCACCTCAACTGAGTGGCCGGGGAGTCGTGAGCTGGCAGCCTCGCTGCAATGGCCATCGGCTGGAGGAGTGTATCGCTCATCTTGGTTTTCCTCTGCTCGTTAAACGCAGACGAACAAAATGGAATGCCACCCAAGGCGCTTACCGATTTACTCAAAGGCCTAGGCGACCTCAGCAGTGGCAAAACTGGCACGACTCAAATCCCTGGAGAATTCAATACCCTGAAAACGACTCTAATCACTGCCGCCAAGATGTGCCAGAAATGTGCTGATATGCTGAATGACGCTGCCGAAATAGTAGGGGTTACATCCGCCGCTAACTGCACCGTGCTGGACAGGGTGACGCGCTGTCTGTCGAGCACAATAATGGCCAAGCTTTCTCACTGCGGTAAGGTGCGTGAAGAATTGAGTAAGCTGTGCCGCACCGAGGTAACGAAAGCGGAGAAGGAGAAAAGCAGAACACAGCAGTCAGCCGCAATTGAGCCTTACCTGTCGCTGTCGTTGCTTTGGGCCGCCCTGTCTCTATCCGCCGGCCTTCTGCTCGACTTATAGCTTCCATTGACAGCGTCAGGCTTCGCTTTCCACGCACACAAACACGTTTTACATCAACCACCCCTTCTGCGAATTTCGTCCAAAAACAGTTCCGCGGTCACTCTTGTGGAGGGGACGTCAGCATCAGTATCAAGCCATGTCAACGCTGTGTTGAATACTGACTGCTGCTACGCTGTTTAATTTTGTTACCATTCAAGTGTGTGAAGAAAGTGAGTCAATGAGGATGGCGAATTGACCTTTCACTTAATTTATTTCGTGAGTGGTCGATCGGGTGTTCGTGTGTTTGTGCATTGGTGTGTGTGTGTGTGTGTGTGTGTGTGTGTGTGTGTGTGTGCGCGCGCGCGCGCACTTGCGTCTAAAATAACCTACTTTGGTTTTACATGACAGTCACACACATCTGCTTTTGCTGATTGACCTTACAGGACTATCAACAGCCAAGATATTGAGTGATTTAAACAAATTTTACGCCAGACAACCAACTTTTCTCGAAAGGGCGATAAAAGTATTGCTGCAATCGCGAATCGCTCGAAGGCTCTCCGAAAATTTTAATATACTTAGGGAGTCCAAGTTTGAAGCCAACCGGCGCTGCAGCTTTGAAGATACAAACCGGCCGTACACACTTAATAATGAGTATTGTATAGGCGCTTTACCCAGTTTCATGAATCGGCTCAAAGCGCCGCGAACTGAACCCAACACGCACGATCACGTGAATCACACGCATTCTCTCACACACTGGACATAAACACATGACAGTCACGCGGTGCGAAGGGTCAGCTCAGCTATTTCAATTTCGGAATGTAGAACTGCATTTATTTTTTTAAATTTGGTGGGCTGAACACTTCCAAAGCAGAGGGGGAGGAAGCCGGAGAGAACCCCTGACGATCGGCCCGAATGAACGGTGCCACATGCGGCGAGAAGGAAAAGTTCTTTGCCCCGTGTGGGACTCGAACCCCTGACCTCTCGCATTGGTGACAAGTCTCTTAACCACTAGACCACCGACACCCCCCGGTGGGGAAATGGCGCTCACTGCGCTACCGTGACGGGCCTAAATTGTCTCGGTGCTCTCAAACACAAGGTCGCGCACTATGTCATCCTTGACCAGCTTTGAACCCAGAGGGATCCTCAATGGCGCAAGTGATGGCAGGCTGTCTTCAGAGTGAAAGTAGGCGTGTTTCTGAATCAGAGACATACATAACATGTCCAGGCTCTGTCTGAATGGACAGATCTATTATTACATTCAGTCCTAGAGCACGGGTGTGTATGCTTTTGTAATCGTCTCTTATTCCACCACAAGGCAGGTACGTGATCGCCTGCATCGTGCAATAATACTTGCGTGTAGAGTGCAACACCTTGGCTAGACTCCAGAGTGCAGTCCCTTTTCGGCGGGGCGTGAAAATGTGACTGCTTACAGCCAGCGCCATTTTCAAAAATGGCGATTTTTTTTTTTTTAGAAAAGCGAAGACTTGTGTGTCATATGATTCGATTTGAAACGACGTCTTGAATATCCGACCACTTTTCGTTTGGGCAAAATCTTTGCCAGCGGACAATTATTGTTGCGCTTTGAGGGCACTGTTTACATGGTACACTGATCCAACAGGATGTGAGTAAACGGCAAGGGGTTTGCACTCTGACAGGCAAAGGTGCTGCACTCTACAGGCAAGTATTATTGCACGGTGCAGACGATCACGTACCTGCCTTGTGGTGGAATAAGAGACGATTACAAAAGCATACACACCCGTGCTCTACGACTGAATGTAATATAGATCTGTCCATTCAGACAGAGACATGTATGTATGTCTCTGATACAGAAACACGCCTACTTTCACTCTGAAGACAGCCTGCCATCACTTGCGCCATTGAGGATCCCTCTGGGTTCAAAGCTGGTCAAGGATGACATAGTGCGCGACCTTGTGTTTGAGAGCACCGAGACAATTTAGGCCCGTCACGGTAGCGCAGTGAGCGCCATTTCCCCACCGTGCACAGAGGTACTTTCCACTGAAAGACTGTGCCCCAGAGAGTGCACCTTGGCCTGTCAGAGTGCAACCCCCTTGCCGTATACTCACATCCTGTTGGATCAGTGTACCACGTAAACAGTGCCTTCAAAGCGCAACAATAATTGTCCGCTGGCAAAGATGCTGCCCAAACGAAAAGTGGTCGGATATTCAAGACTTCGTTTCAAATCGAATCATATGACACACAAGTCTTCGCTTTTCTAAAAAAAAATTCGCCATTTTTGAAAATGGCGCTGGCTGTAAGCAGTCACATTTTCACGCCCCGCCGAAAAGGGACTGCACTCTGGAGTCTAATTATATATGGAAAGTCATAACTCACACCGGCTTTCGCTCTCTGTTTCCTTACTATTTTCGGTCGAAAAGCAGTCGTAGTAAACTCAATGAAAAGTTTTTGCGCTGCTTGGGAGTGCCGGGTGTAAATAGGCCTATATACGGCATGTATATATTGGAAAAGGTCCCAGCCGCTAGGCCATCGGGGTTACAAAAGAACGGGAATGCGCGTGACAGCTAGCTGACGTCGTCGCCCGGCTCGATTCAAAACTTTGTCGTCACATGCTGGCGATGACGTAAAATGTTTCACATTCCAACTTCCCGGCATGTCTGTTGCAATGGACCAGTGTGTGTGCTCGGTCTGAATTTAGCCGGGGGAGCTTTGAAAGCTCTAGGCTCCCTCCCGGCCATGGCCAACTGGAGGAGCGGCTTTGCGCTCATTTCGATTTTGCTCTGCTCGTCGGTCTTTCACATAATAAACCCGGAGACTTTACTTGATGACCAGCAGCTCTCCGGGATCGCTTTCGTATTAGCCGGCCTCCCGGGCTTCAAAGAAATGGGTGTGGCCAACATCACCCAGCATCTCAAGGAAGCCTCGACTGTCTGCAAGAAATGCTTTACACTCTTCGTGGTGATGTTCGGCCTGAACACCTCCCTCAGCGAAATGGGAGAAGATTCTGAAATTCCGCAGGGCGCTCTTAACTGCAGCAGACTAGACCCGCTGGCAGAGTGTCTAGCTAACATGTCCGACATTCCTCAATGCCAGACACTGAATGGCGTCTTGGGAGCCTCACTGAAAGAGTGCAACGATGCGATGTCCAATAAAACCAGGTTCGGCTCCATCGCAACTCTGCCTCGCTTGTCGCTGCCGCTGTTTTGGGCCGCCCTGGCTCTGTGCTTTGGCCTTCTGTGCGACTTCTTCGATGGAGAGGGACAAGCAACAGCGCTATAGCCTTGATACTGACTGCTACGCTGTCTATTTTATTTATTTGTTTATTTTTTAACCTTCAAAGTGAGTCTATACAGCTGGCGAGTTGACCGTTCGCTAAATCACTTCATGTGCTCAGGGAGTCACAGAACTGAACTGCTGTCAGTCCAGGCTAGAATTAGGAGTCGCTGTAGGGAGTCGCAAGTCCAACGCTGTAACTAGCAAAGCTGTGGGTTTGGTTTAGTGGTTGAGGCACCCGGCTTCGGACCCTGCGTTGCTGGGTGTACGTTTAAATCAGTGCTATCTTTAACACAGGGCTTAAAGGCTCAATACGTAAAACTGGCATACTACAGCGCGTGGAAAACGTTTCATCGAATGCGCTGACTGTGTGCATCAGAATCAGTCACTTGGGTCACAGTATAGCATCTGAGACCATTGTGGTGACTCTGGCCAGCGTATAATATTGTTCTAGGACTGTACCGCGTATTGAGCAGACGACGTTATTTGGTTGCGGACTGAGGACCATTTAGACGAGGCAGATTGGTTGCTATATTTATCAGCCTTTTCGAGTCCCAGTCAGTTCAAAAATAGACCGTTGGCTCAAAGAAAGTCGTATTTCTCTAATATTAGAAGCCACAAAGTCGCGAAAACGGTGGCAATGGCCAAATGAAACCTCATTCTGTCTTGTAAACAGCCTTGAAGCTGCAGTTTTCCATCTCAGCGGCGTTACAGACATAGCTCTAGGCTTTGAAATGGTCCACGATCCGACAGCAGGAGAAGTGTGTAGCATTTAGCCGTGAGCATGCGTCTGCCGTTATGCTAGGCGGGATGTCTGGGGCACACTCCTCCAGAAGGGTTTTTTTTTGTTTTTTTTTTTTTTAGGAATCGACTACAATCTGTGCAATTTTGTGCATTTTTGCATGCTTGTAAGTGCTTCAGAGGTGGAAACACTTTTTTTAACGAAACGGTGTAAGAGTTAGACTAAAATTTGTACAATTCTCGTAGGATTGTACCCTCTTCGTCGCCGCTAAAAAGTAACAGTGGTGTTGCTCAGAGCTACCGGTAGCGGCCGCTATCCCCCACATGTTTACAACTGCCCGCCATGTTTTCCATGGCAACCGAGTCTCGCGAGAACTTGTATTTCCGTAATCTGACAAGGCTTCGCTTTCTTAACAACATGTGCTTGCAAGTTGTGACGCAATTTTTCAAGAAAAACGAGTTTTTTGTCAAGTGCTTTGAGAGAGCGGCCAAGATGGGATCCTGGAGAGCTGTGATGGGTGATAGACCCTAGTACATGTATGATTTTTCAGATTTTTTTTGTTTTGTTTGTTTTTGGTGATATTGCAAACACTTACTTTGAAATGCAAGTTACTGGAAAGTAATACTTGTTCTATCTACTTGTACAAGAAATAAAAAAACAAATCGGAAAACATAAGTTTTGTATTTTTTATAATTTTTTTTTTCAAACGGTCACCCAACAAAAGTGGCGGAGTTACTTCCCTTGGTATGCTGATTATGGAGCTGCGTGAGTGCCGGGCGCTCTGAGACAAAGAGGGTTAAGTGCTTCAGAGGAGAAAACACACTTTTGGGGAGGAGGAAAACTTTTTTTCCGCCAGAAGGGGGAAGATTTTAAGCCCCGTTAGGTAATCTTGAAGAATAGTATACGAAATTACCCCAGTAGTGATGACGTTGTGCGCATGTGATCAGCGGCAACCAAAATGGCGCATTAGATTTGCATGCATATATCCCTACTTGTGAAATGAAATTATTTGCACCCACATGTGGGGAAGGAGAGGTCAAAGTGAGCAGGTGAGGGTGTTTTACGTCTCTTTGCATCGAGCAGAACCGAAAGTACCCGAAAAAGTGCGTGCAAATAGCTCCCAGAATTTCGTATACTGTTCTTCAAGATTACCGCCCCGTTAATAGTTAGGATGAAGACGCTACAGTCAGGATAAAGACGCGCTGGGTGCAGTCGCTTTTAACGGAGTATGCTGTTTGTTACCTGCAGGGAATTCTACCCTCGGAAACGTTCAAGGCAATCGGAGGCGGCGCCCACAATCTCGGCGAGAACGTGACTGCAGGCGAAGGAATGCTGTGTGAAATCGTGCTGACCGTTGTTCTCGTGTTGACCGTGCTGATGGCGGCTGTTGACCCCCAAACCAAGTCCAACCTGGCCCCTCTGGCCATTGGGTTCGCCGTTTTTGTCGACATCTTGGCCGGGTAAGAGACAGACATCACACGTACTTTCAGAAATACCTGAGACACCTTCTTCGCTTCTTTACTGGTAATCTCTCTCTCTCTCTCTCTCTCTCCCCGTTTGCACGTAGAGGTAGTGTTGTTAACTGTGTGCTTTTTTTCCGAGTGGTCGTGACACGCTTGGAAACGGTCACTGTCCCAGTAGTCTCTCTCTCTCTCTCTCTCTCTCTCTCTCTCTCACACACACACACACACACACACACACACAGAGGCACGGCGGGGAGGGGGGGGGGGCTGATAAGCACGTGACCATCTGGAGTACCGGCGAGAACTTAGCACAGCGAACAGGGACGTGTGACTGATGTCGCTCAGGGCAAATGTCTGCAGAATCACTGACTTGATCAACTGCAACTCCGTGATAGTGGGTTGCGAGCAGCGGCACAGTCATTTGGTCTGGCCTTGTCAGTGTAAACAATTCTTTGTCGTACTTAGCGCCGAAGTCTCCTCATAAAGTGGTGATATGCCACAGCATCAGACCAAGCTCTGTTGCTGCTGTTCGTCCCCTACCACGGTGTTCCTGTTCAAGTGATCAAGTCTGCCTGCAGAAATTTGCCCCAGACTCAAGAGCGATGTCTACGACCAGTCCTCGTTCGGCCTACCCGTTCTCGTGCTCCAGGTGCGTCACGTGGCTACCTTCTTTGCTTGTGGTCTTTTTCGTGGTTTGGTGGACTGAATGAGTACCATTTTGTTTTTCACTGCCTCTCAGTGGAGAGGATGTTCAGAATGTCAAAGATCTAATCTCATCTCATCTCATTCTGTTTTCAAACTGAGGGCAGCATCAGCGTGACTGGAGCCTCCATGAACCCAGCCCGTAGTTTTGGTCCGGCCGTTGTCGTCAGTAACGTGTCGTCCGATTTCTGGAAGTACCACTACATCTACTGGGTTGGGCCGCTCATCGGCGCCATAGTAGCTGCCGTGTGGTACAGGTGAGGTTCTTCATTCAGCATTAAAACCACCGTCGTGTGGTTCCGAACACAGAGGGGGAGCCGGGGTGGCCGAATGGTAGAGCGTTGGACTTCTAATGCTCGGGTCGTGCGTTCGTATCCCGGCTTGGGCCAAATATTTGTGCTGGCTTTTTCATCGTTGCCCCGTCTTTGATATCACCCGTATGTGGTGACCGTGAACGAGTCTGCACATATATTTGACTCGATCTGGTGAGGAAAAATCCCAAGACAATTTCCTGCCCACCACGGGATTGGATTCAGTGTTAGACCGCTGGCGCAAAGTGTAAACAACATTGTATCGCATTAAGAACTGATTGTACTGATCGTCAAGATGGAGTATTTCATGCGTACAGGCGCACTCATCACGAGCGACATTGTTCCAGAACATAAATTGGCTTAGCAAAGACGGAATTAGCCCCTTTCAGCAAACAACTCTCTTATTGGTTACTAGTTTGGTGCGATCTTTTGCGGCACTACTTGGTGGTCTCCGAAGCCGGTTTTCTCGTCGTCGTCGTCGTCGTCGTCGTCGTCGTTGTTGTTGGGTTGTTGTTGTTGTTGTTGGTTGTTGTTGTTTTTCAGGCATTTTGTGTTGTGTACATTTCTGTTCTTGAAGACTGTGAAGACTGCGAACTTTGACCATTTAGTGGTTTTTAAAGTTAAAACAGCATCTAAGATGACGGGAGCAGCACTCCCCTCACGCGAGCCACTATACCACAGTCGCACCGCTTAAAAAAAAAGGAAAAAAAAAAGGCTGCTTCAATAGTTCATGATCCGTTCCACCCTGTCCACATCTTGTTCGAAGTTCTGCCTTCACGAGCACGGTTTAGAGCGATAAAGACCAAAGCAGTAAGGTTCAGAAACAGTTTCTATCCTACAGCTGTGAAGTGTGCCTCCTCACCCTTGCCCCTTCCAGCTGATATGTGAGAACATGATGTTGTATTTATTAAATTACTTCATTAGTCTGCTGTATTGTACTTAGTGTCTGCATTTTAGTTAGTAAGGTTTAATGTGATTTAGTTAGCATTTAAGTGCGAGTGATTGTAATATAAGTGAGCAAGTAACATGTATGTTTATGTTTTTGGTTGTTGTTGTTGTTGTTTTTTTTGGTTTTTTAAGTCGGTTATTGCGTTTCAGGTTGTTCCTTGCAAGCTCAGAGAAACGATTGGTGTTGAAAGAATAAACAGAGGGGTTGACCAGCTGAGGGGCCCGCCCAGAATCTTTTGCAGAGGTCAGATACTCTTCTCGGAATATGCTGCTGCAACGTTAAAGTTCCTAGAGTCTCAGAACCACAGAGGAGGAGCGAGAACTCTTTTAGTGTAATCATCCGGCGTGCACCTTCGACACCTTCAGCAGTGTTCCCGATTCCGGACAGGTGTGCGTACTTTTACGCACAAAACTCAGTCTTAAAGATACATTCCGTAGCTTGTTTAAGGTCACAGATCGACCTAAGCTTATTATGGTGAATATAGTCTCATTTAGATGTGAGCAAAATCTGAGCCCACTCCGGGCCGTCGTTGCTAAGATATCAGTCAATATGCACGTCTATCGGCTGCTATGGGTTACCCTGAATGTGCTGAGCCTTATACGGTCATTGGTATCACGTGACACCTATTTACCCTACAACTGTAAAAACCCTAATTGCTATATAAAATAAAATAAAATCATTACGCCTGGTTCTATATCGTTTGGTCCTCAAACACGTTGGACATTGGAGCAAACTAAAAAGCCACGCCCCATTTTCGCTGTGAATGGTGCGGGACAGCGATTCCTTTCACTCTTCAAGCGAAAAAGTCGCGTTCCGTCGCGTTGCCGTCACGTCCGGTAACATCCCCATGTGGCTTCCGCATCGCCCGCGTGGATACGCACATTATATATTTCTACATAATTTCGATTTAAAAACCTGTCGCTGTCGCTACCGGTTCGCGTCCGCTTTACAATATGGATACTTAACTGTAAACGGGATAATCTATACCGGTACTGATTGTCTTCTGTTTTAGCAGAGACCTCAGCAAAACGCTAAGAAAAAATGCGTGCTTTTTGCTGTATCTGTATCTGTGTTTCTATCTGTGTCTGTATCTGTTTCTGTCTGTATTTGCATATGTGTCTGTGTCCGTGTCTGTATCCGTGTCTGTGTCTGTATGTCACAGTGTGTCTGTGTCTGTATCTCAGTGTGTCTGTGTCTGTCCGTGTCCGTGTCTGTTTCTGTGTCTGTATCTGTGTCTGTTTGGCATTAAAAAAGAGAATATTTCTCTGCCGTCAGGCGACTTCTGCGTGCCCCGGGCACACAGTAAAAATTGAAATTCTTTGTCTTCTGGCGCAGTTGGCATGGAAGCAAAACTCACGCATTTTCTTCATAAACAGCTCCGTTTTGCTCACTATCCTCTGCTACACCGCAAGGCAGTTTCCGTCTCTGCAGGCATAGACTTATCCCAAAAAATCAACCTCAGCCCTGAGGCAGCCGGCGCATTGTCCCTAACCCGTGCTGTACATTAGAGAACACGTGATTTCTCGGCTTAGTCCGACGACTGTTCGAGTATTGTATACCATTCTCATTGACTCTGGATCAAGATATCAAAGTTGCACCTCGGATGATAAGTGTGGACGATTTCTCGCCCCTCTCCTGTGCTTAGAACTGTGCCGTGTGTACGTAAAACTAAGTCCAGCACTCTATAACCTGCACCTGTTACATAACTGCTACGTTACAGATGTAACGCCTCACTACGTATGAAACCGGGAAATAGGTCCTGCACTCTCAGTGCTCCCGAGTACACACAGGTGTGCGTATTTGTACGCAAAAAATTCTAAAATTGACGCACACATTTGAGAACAGCTGAGCGTCACAGGGGACGCACGTTTTTTCTCCCCCCCCCCCCCCATAATGCTCTATTTGGTAAGCGTGCGGGTTCCTCGCCTTGCCGATATGCTGTGGCTGACACGCTACAAACCACATGCGCCTCTCCTACTTGAATCCTTTTGTAAACAACAACAACAATGGTTTTGACTTTCAGACTTTTTACACCAAAAGACCATGGCCCCCTTAAACTTTACGAAAGGACCCTAAAAAAATAGGGGGGGGGGGGGTTGCAAGGACCCTTGTATTTTACTTGTATTATACACTGAATTACAGCCCGGGCACGTGGACCTCTTACTTTACAGATGTAACGCCCCACATCGTCACACGATGTTCTTTACTGAACCTGCCACTGTGTACCAAGTTGAAGACATAACTTTTACTTCATCATCGATGCAACGGCCGACATCGTCACGTGGCGTTATCGCTGCTGATGTGTGTACGACTAAAGCTAGAATTTTCGCAGGTCACTTGCCCCCTAGTCTTGATGTCCCTCTCCTGTAATCGAGGATGTGACTTCCCCGATCACTCATGGGTTACCCGAACTAACTTGTCCCTAGAAAGGAAACGTAACGAGTAACAGTCCACTTAAGCTTGTGTAGTCATGTTGTTTACAGTGAAGCAAGGTTTGTCTGCTCGTTTTGTAGCGTAGTTGTGGGTTTGCCAGTTTCATTTGCCTCCTTTTGCCTGACGTTTGCCTAAACCGTTTAGTCGCCCGCCAAAGAAAAAGTTGACAGTAATGAACACAATAAAATTGCTTCCATCTTGGATCTTGGGTGTTTGGGTGTTATTTTGTGTGTGCGCCGCGGGGCGGGTGTCGGCCTCGCGCGCGCGCGCGCGCGCGCGCGTGTGTGTGTGTGTGAATTCAGTTCAGTGTTACTTAAATATTACTTTATTTATGGGGCTCGCCCCTTTTGATAGACTCCAGAGTGCAGTCCCTTTTCGGCGGGGCGTGAAAATGTGACTGCTTACAGCCAGCGCCATTTTCAAAAATGGCGAAATTTCTTTTAGAAAAGCGAAGACTTGTGTGTCATATGATTCGATTTGAAACGAAGTCTTGAATATCCGACCACTTTTCGTTTGGGCAAAATCTTTGCCAGCGGACAATCATTGTTGCGCTTTGTTGGCACTGTTTACGTGGTACACTGATCCAACAGGATGTGAGTAAACGGCAAGGGGGTTGCACTCTGACAGGCAAGGGTGCACTCTCTGGGGCACAGAGTCTTTCAGTGGAAAGTACCTCTGTGCACGGTGGGGAAATTGCGCTCACTGCGCTACCGTGACGGGCCTAAATTGTCTCGGTGCTCTCAAACACAAGGTCGCGCACTATGTCATCCTTGACCAGCTTTGAACCCAGAGGGATCCTCAATGGCGCAAGTGATGGCAGGCTGTCTTCAGAGTGAAAGTAGGCGTGTTTCTGAATCAGAGACATACATAACATGTCTCTGTCTGAATGGACAGATCTATTATTACATTCAGTCCTAGAGCACGGGTGTGTATGCTTTTGTAATCGTCTCTTATTCCACTACAAGGCAGGTACGTGATCGTCTGCACCGTGCAATAATACTTGCCTGTAGAGTGGAACACCTTGGCCTGTCAGAGTGCAACCCCCTTGCCGTTTACCCACATCCTGTTGGATCAGTGTACCACGTAAACAGTGCCATCAAAGCGCAACAATAATTGTCCGCTGGCAAAGATTTTGCCCAAACGAAAAGTGGTCGGATATTCAAGACTTCGTTTCAAATCGATTCATATGATACACAAGACTTCGCTTTTCTAAAAAAAAAAAAATCGCCATTTTTGAAAATGGCGCTGGCTGTAAGCAGTCACATTTTCACGCCCCGCCGAAAAGGGACTGCACTCTGGAGTCTAGCAATGCACTCTCTGGGGCACAGAGTCTTTCTACTTGTAGACTCCAGAGTGCAGTCCCTTTTCGGCGGGGCGTGAAAATGTGACTGCTTACACCCAGCGCCATTTTCAAAAATGGCGAATTTTTTTTAGAAAAGCGAAGACTTGTGTGTCATATGAATCGATTTGAAACGAAGTCTTGAATATCCGACCACTTTTGGTTTGGGCAAAATCTTTGCCAGCGGACAATTATTGTTGCGCTTTGATGGCACTGTTTACGTGGTACACTGATCCAACAGGATGTGAGTAAACGGCAAGGGGGTTGCACTCTGACAGGCCAAGGTGTTGCACTCTGCAGGCAAGTATTATTGCACGGTGCAGACGATCACGTACCTGCCTTGTGGTGGATTAAGAGACGATTACAAAAGCATACACACCCGTGCTCTAGGACTGAATGTAATAATAGATCTGTCCATTCAGACAGAGACATGTTATGTATGTCTCTGATTCAGAAACACGCCTACTTTCACTCTGAAGACAGCCTGCCATCACTTGCGCCATTGAGGATCCCTCTAGGTTCAAAGCTGGTCAAGGATGACATAGTGCGCGGCCTTGTGTTTGAGAGCACCGAGACAATTTAGGCCCGTCACGGTAGCGCAGTGAGCGCCATTTCCCCACCGTGCACAGAGGTACTTTCCACTGAAAGACTCTGTGCCCCAGAGAGTGGAGACAGGAGTGGTGTCGTCCATTACATAATTCCATAACTACGCAAAAGCTACTTTGCGTCATTCGTATCGACACTTTATCGTCACATGATGGTAATGACGTCAAGTGCTCCACACATCAGTGAGGAAGGCACATTTGTCTGTTAGGAAGCGATAATATGAACCAACATGCGCCTCGCCTTTCGTGTGTCCAGATCCGCCACGCCATGAGAACTCCAGAAACTGTTCAGCTGCTGTTATTATTCGTGTTGCTGTCCGTGATACCCACGGCGCTATCGGATACGAGTGAAAACACCACCGCAGGCACTCAGTCCGGGGACAAGGGTCCGAACTTACTCGGCGGTTTCCCGTCCAATTTCGTTAAATGCATGGGCTGCGCGAAAGACAACAAATCGGACTGCGACGGTCTCGCAAAAACGATAGGGTGTCTAAAAGAGGACAACTGCACTTTTTTATTACCGAACTTCGAAAACGTACAAGCGAGAGCGGGCTGTGGACGCGGTGGGGACACAACTGTCGCCCCGAAAGAGCCTGAGCCAGGAAAGGACATGCGTGCAGCAGAATCAGCTGGAGTGCCCCTGCTGTCTCTTCCTCTGCTATGCGCGGCTCTGGCCCTAAGCTACGGCCTTCTGATGTTTGATCACTGCCAGTAGTGAGGTAAGCATAACGCATTTGGTAATTCAGCCACTTTCGTTTTGCGTATCTCCTAACTGTCCACGGACCCCTCCCCCCCCTCCCGCTTACACTATATGGCAAGACTTACCAAACCACACACACACACACACACACACACACACACATATCTCCTGTCACCCCTCATGGTCAGTCACATGTGGTTTCATGCTCGTTGTAACGGGACTTGCCTCTTGTCGTCTACCGCCCTCACGCCAGTGGGAAGTGGTTGGGGCAAGTTGTAACGGGACCCACCAGTGTGCCGTTAGCTATTACGTGGCCAATACCCGAACAAGCCAGTGACCGCCATATTCACAAGAGGGTGCGAACTCGACGAGCTGTCTGGCTAGAGTCGACCGCTCGCCTGAGTGTGATGCAACGTACCGTCATGTTGCGCTGGCTAGCCTCGACCGCTCGCCGGAGTGTGATGCAATATAACGGCATGTTGCGCCGTCTCTCGGGCGGACTGCTGGCCGCGAGGTTGCATAATAGTGCTGTCTAGTGCTGTCTTGTGCTGTGACGATTTTGATGCAGGATGTGATTCGTGCATGGGCACGTATGCGCCATTAATTTTACTGGCACAACTCGCTCAGTTGGTGGTTTTCTTTCAGGTTGTGTCTTGCGTGTGAGCCATAAATTTTAGTGGTAAAACTCACTCAGCTGGTCGTTTTGTTTCAGGTTATGTCTTGCGTAAGAGCCATTTAATGGTACATGTACATCCAAACACCATGGTACAGCTCACTCCGCTGGTCGTTTTGTTGCAGGTTGTGGCGTGCCGTGTTCAAAGACCGAACACAGATCTGTTGACACCCCGGAATTTGATTTTCTACAATGGACAGATTTAAAGTTTCGATTCCAGTTTGATAACTGTGCCGTGTATAAAACAAGTCTTCAACTCTATAGCCTCTGCGCCTGCCACCGTTGACCCGTATGCGCCACTTGTTAGCCATCTACAATAACTCGTATGCGCCACCATACACAAAAGTATGCTGTGTGTTGCCGCCTATGCTTCATTTGTTAACCATCCACAAAAGCATGATGCGGGTGGACTAGTTTGCCTCACCGTTGCACCTATCCTCGTAAGAACTTGTTAGCTACAGGCACCGGCAATAAAGTTGCTTTGCATTTTGAATCTTTGAGTTAGATGAACGAAATCGACGCCCTGTTTTTACGGGTGTATGAGCACGCGCAAGATAGCCCAAACGAGACGACGATGATGATGATGATGACGATGATGATGATGACGATGATGATGATGATGAAGGTGTGGATTACATAGGCGCTTGCTTAGTTGAAAGCGCCGCGACTGAACTGAACCCAACACACACGCTCACGTGAATCACGCGCGTTCACTCATGAACCGGGTACCAACAGATTACACACGGCGCCCCACACAGAGAGTGCTACAGATGTTGCCTATCATTTGTACCCACTGTACCGTTCAGCTCAATCCACAATGACCAGCTCCATGATATCCAACTTAATGATCTCCAACGTGGGGGTGGGGGGGGGGGGGTGTTTGGGTGTTTAACGTCCACCAAATACTGGTGATATCAAAGATGGGGCAACGAATGTCTGGCCCCAGCCGGGATGCGAACTCACGACCCGAGCATTAGAAGTCCATTCGGCTGCCCGATCTCTAACGTAGTACTTCACTCGTTGAACACTTCTAAGACCAAAACACCCCGTCAAACAAATACAGACCACCACCACCACCATCACACTGGACACCAGAACCCACAAACCCGACACAAATGTTACATGAGCAGCAACAAAGACTATTTCGCGGCTAGCACAGTCCCATCCTGCCAGGTCCTGTAAAACATAAAAGGACTAGCTTAAAACATGATGTAAATATATATTAAAAATTTGTGAAGCTTTAAATGAGATCCAGTACTCACAGAGCAAATGAAAACTACAATGAACCCCTCAAGCGCCCAAAAATATACCACAACTTAACCCAAGACGAACTTGAACGGCGTGCACTCCAGACACTCAAACGTGACCATTCCATCGTCATCAAACCTGCAGACAAAGGCAGCTCAATAGTATTCAGGAATAGAAATGACTATAGTCAGTCACTCAATCAAACATGACCTGAACAATACACAATTTTTACACACCACCCACTCAGGATGATCAAAACCACAAACACAGGAACACCCCCACGTCTCACAAGAAATGTTTCAAGCAAAACTCCTCGATCTCAAAACCTTCACAGCAATGCAAACCAACTGAACCTCATCCCTAACCATTCTACGGCCTTTCAAAAATTCATAAAGACCACAGCATTTGGCGATTTGACATTCCACCACAACGAGCAATCATTTCCGACTGTCCATCTGCAACATATCTAGCAGGCAAACTCCTGCAAACTACTTCCTACACCCAATCTCCACCATCCATCAGGCAAACTCCTGCAAACTACTTCCTACACCCAATCTCCACCATCCATCAGGCAAACTCCCGCAAACTACTTCCTACACCCAATCTCCACCATCCATCAGGCAAACTCCCGCAAACTACTTCCTACACCCAATCTCAGACTACACTGACATACAAATAAACCTCATACTCCAACTTCTACAACTACGTGAAGGTGCAGCGTCTCCTGCATGTCCTAGGTTTATATTGCCCTGTAGACCAGTTTGCATCCTTCATCCAACGTTACATTTTTGGCTCCCTTGTGTAACAATGGGAGTCTATGTATTAACCCTCCGTCGTCTGTCTGTCTGTCTGTCTGTCTGTGTGTGTGTGTGTGTGTGTGTGTGTCCAGAAAACTTTAACATTGTCATTTTCTCAGAATCTACAAACAGCAGAGGCACCAAACTTGGCCTGCTGATAGACAACCACAAGACCTTTCAAAACATATCATTTTGAATGACCTTGACTCAAGGTCAAGGTCACTAAAGCTCTCTGTTTGAAAATTTTACATTGGCATTTTCTCGTAATCTACAAACACCAGAGGTTTTAAACTTTGCATGATGATAGACAGTTGATAAGAGCTTTACAGATATACATGTAGTCGGTGGCCTTGTGTCAAGGTCAAGGCCGTACAAGCTATTTTTGTGAAACCTTAACATTGGCATTTTCTCAGAAACAACAAACAGCAGAGGCGCCAAACCTGGCGTGCTGATAGACAGTGATAAGACCTATTGACACATACCACCTTAAATGACCTTGACTCAAGGTCAAGGTCATTAAAACAGTCTGTTGGGAAAATTTACATTTGCATTTTCTCAGAATCCAGAAGAATCAGAAGCATCAAACTATATGTGCAATGATTGACATTAGCAGCACCTTTACAGAC
Organism: Batillaria attramentaria; assembly: GCA_018292915.2. Lineage (NCBI taxonomy): Eukaryota > Metazoa > Mollusca > Gastropoda > Batillariidae > Batillaria > Batillaria attramentaria. The sequence continues at coordinate 1,501,608 of JACVVK020000003.1, forward strand.
ATACCTGTGTTCAGTGACTTTTAGTCAAGGTCAAGGTCATGCAAGCGTTTTTGGGGAAACTTTAACCTTGGCATTTTCTCCAAAACAACAAACAGTAGAGGCACCAAACGAGGTATGATGAGAGACAGCAATGAGACCTACCTTTCTGAATGACCTTGACTGAAGGTCAAGGTCATTAAAGCTGTCTGTTGTGAATTTTAACATTACTGTTTTCGGAGGAACTACAAATACTAGAGGCATCAAACTTGGCATAATGATAGACATTGATGAGATCTCATTTGAATGACCTTGACCTAAGGTCAAGGCCACACAAACTGTTTCGGGGAAAATTGTAATATTGCCATGAACTCAGAGCGCCAGAGACACTTTACTTGGCATGATAATGGATAGTGATAAGAGCTGTACAAACATACTCTTGTGAATGACCTTGACCTGTGTCACAAGGGAGCCATGGAGGCTTTTGCCTCTCTAGTTTGTTTTGTTTTTTCATGTAGTGCATGCACACTCAGCCGCGAATTAGTCTTTGTGGCTTGCGCGGCTTTAAAAATCTCACTCACTCACTCACAAATGACACGCAACACTTTCACATTCAATGACATACATTACCAGGAAAAACATGGCATAGCAATGGGAAAATCTTGGGCAGTTTCAGTCGCAAACATTTACATGGCACACTGGGAAACAGTACTACTTCTCGGAAGACAGAACACCTTCCACAAACCACACTTTGGAGCCGTTTCATTGATGACACTCTCGTGAGACAGCCTGGCACAGAAACACAACTGCAAGAATACTTACTCATTCTCAACAACATTGACACAAGCATCACCCTCACATCAATCACGTACAACCAGCGCATTGATTTTCTCGATCATGACCTCACACTCATGGCAGTAGACGGACAACAACACTACAAATTATACCACACAAAAAAGCCAGCGCACTCTAATACCTCCTGGAAACTTTCAAGCATCCATCCTCCACCGATGCCAATCGCTTAAGATGGAGTGGCCTGCAGAGTTGAAATGCACGGCAACGGGTTTCATTCTGTTGTGTCTGGTGTCGGCGATATGTTCTGCAAAGCGTGTTGCCAGGCTACGTCCAGTTTCCCCCAACATACAGTTTGCCGTCCTTTGTGAAAGGAAGTGGTTTCTGTCCCTTTTATGTCGCTTTCATTTGATCATTTTAAAACTTCATCTTGCCACGCCTTTCCTCCACACAGATCTTCAAACTCAAAGGATGGGTGTTGTGATATCTGCTATTTTTTACTACTCTTTTCTCCCCATTTTTTTTTTCACACACAGTCCATGGTCTTCTGTCACCAAAGGATGGGTGTTGTGATATTTTTACTATTGTTTTCTGGTCCTTTACTCGCCCACCGTTTTTTGTGGGTTTTTTTCCCCCGCGCCGTGTATGTCAGTACATCCGCAGAGTTACCTTTTGTTTGTTTGATGAAGTTATGTCCCATTTGCTTGTGTCCTGAGGAAGGCGAAAGCCGAAACGTTGACCCGTGCCGTCCTTTGTGAAAGTTAAGTGGTTTCTGTCCCTTTTATGTCGCTTTTATTTGCTTAACTTGTAACCACTTCGCAGTCATTACCGTTTCCTTTTCTCTTTTATCTCAAATTTCTTCAAATTACTTCAAAAGAAAATATTCCTTACCAAGCGTTTCCCATCTTTCCTGATATCTTACATGTGTCATATTCCGCCTTTCCTCGCTGCTCTCTTCCCTACGTTCAACACACACCATCAAAATAAACCCCGTGCGCGGGCACACACACACACACACACACACACACACACACACACACACACACACACACACACACACTTTTTTCTATCCTTACCAGCATTCTTATACACTTAATTTTTTAAACACTCATCTAACACTGACATCAGGGGCGTAGGAACCACGGGGGCCCTGGGGACCCAGGCCCCCGTTCGAATTTTGGACGGGGGGCCCGAAGATCTTTGGGCCCCCCTTGCTTTTGATAAGAGGAGAGGGGGCCCACCAGTGGTGGGGCCCCCCTGCTCTGCTGTCGCAGGACACAATCCTTGGCAGTCAAAACACACACACACACACACACACACACACACACACACACACACACACACACACACACACACACACACCAACCCTTCTTCACCCCGGCCGTATGGCTCACCCGACTTCGTGGGCCCCCCTTCTTCTCAGCATCTTCCTACGCGCCTGACACTAGGTCAGCGAGCATTGCTCTACCACAGTCCAGTCATTTGGAACAGCCTGCCTGCCCATGTTCGCCATGCAGAGTCAACGGACTCTTTTAAAGTTTCTTCCGGTAGTACTATACAGACTAACTTCTCTATCATCACTGTTACCATCATTGTCATTTTAGGATGTCGTGTTAGGATGTATCATAGCTGTGTGTGTGTAACGTGTATGCGACGTGTATTTCATGTGTATGTAATGCCACCCTACTATTGTGAGGCGCCCAGAGCTCCAGCAGGAGGTTGAGCGCCAGACAAATCCTCATTATTATTATTATTATTAACAAGTTCCAAACACACTAACGGTTTCCACTCATACAGCCTTCACAAAAAGTTAAGGACCACTTGCAAATATCATTCAACTTTTGTCGTGGTGGCATGCTGGTGTAGTGCTGAACATCGCTGAAACGGCGGCTTATGTAGGCAAACAAATGAGCACAGTTCATAACCAGGGATGTATTCTTTGACCTGCATCTCATTTTTGCCGTGCAGAAAGCCCCAGGTATCGCTGACTGAACACTGAAACTCGGTCTAGTTTTGCCGAAATTGCAGATTTTCAAACGCGCCAAGCATGCTGTGTGACGCGCACGTGCCATCCACACAGTGGTCGCCATGTTCACTAATTACCCCTTAACCTTGCTACCGAATTTTACGGGAAAAATCTTACTCGTTTATTTTTTCTGATTTATTGAAACTGTCACCCATTATGTTGACTGGTCCTCAACTTTTTGTGAAGACTGTATAACACAATAATTTCCTATCCACCAATACCATAACGATTAAATTCTTTCCAACAAAAAAATCATCATCCACACCACCACAATTTCCTTACGTATGCAGCCGCTATGAACATATACGATACTGGTTACCAGTCGTTGTTTTGTTTTTCCTTACACACAGACTGCACTGTGGGGGGAGCCGGGGTGGCCGAATGGTAGAGCGTTGGACTTCTAATGCTCAGGTCCTGAGTTCGTATCCCGACTGGGGCCAACTATTTGTGCTGGCTTTTTCATCACTGCCCCGTTTTTGATATCACCCGTATGAGGTGGAAAAGGACGTTAAACTCCCAAACACCAACTCACCCTGCACTGTGGAGTCTACGGATGTTGATGCTCTAATCACGCAAAACCTGCTTTACGTCACTCGAGTTAACATCGTCGTCACATGCTCGCCCACGATAGTTGCAACGCACCGGGAAAGTTTGGCTTGATCGATAAGAACTATATGCCTTACTGAGTTGTGTTCAGTCACAGCGGTTAATGCCATGGCTATTCTTCGGGCGTTCCAACACCTGCTACTGTCCATCTGCATATTATGGGTACTTGTATTTCACACTGCGAATTCACAGGTCAAAAGTCCATGCGAACCATGCAAAATGTACGATTCCGTCAGCAACACTGTCAACTGCACCGAGGAGAAACTTCTTATAGCTTGCGCAAAGCGGTTTCCAAATACCCGATGGTGTAAGGACGTAGTCTTGGCTTTGGAAGAGGACGATACCTGCGATAACTTCGGCAGGGCCAAGTCAGTCGGAGCGCTGCCCCGCCTGTCACAGCCTCTCCTCTGGGTATACCTGACCCTGAATGTTGTCGGCCTGCTGTGCTCCTTCTAGCCCCCGAGAGAGGTAATCAACTGTGTTTTCATTTCATCTTCATTCTCCCTCAGCGATTGGTGGAATCTCATGGCCTGAGGTAGCTACGGCAAAACTTGAAACATCGAGCTGACTGATGCAGCAAACTAACACTGTGTAATAGCGGGGTGTGTGTAGTAGCGGATAGCTAACATGCGCAGACACACAATGGGTTCAACTCAAGGCGTGGAAAACAGTTGCAAGCTGATCTTTTAATGGTGAAGTCGGGATCTCCATCATTAGCATAACATCTTCATCATGATCATGATCATCATGATCACGTTCACGTTCACAACCTTATTTGTGGGACAAGAAATTATGACAAAATCAGTTCAGGTCTATGACAGCAGAACCTTTCATGAAGCAGGCTGTGACTCGAATGGTATACAGAGCTAACACTCAGTGTCAGACAGTGAGTACTAGTAGTGTGATTACATCTCAACATGCAGAAAGCATGCTGCCAGTGAACCAAAAGAAAAGGCAAGACCGGTTTACTATGTCTTTCATGAATCTACTGCCAGTCACCGTCATGCTTGAAGGAATACCACTGATTTGTGATGCACATGTTTCTCTGGCTATGTGAGCTGTGCTGGGCTTTGTGCAATACTTATTAACACTAATACTACGCATGTAACTAATAATAACTCATCTCACTAATATAGTACTATGTGACTTTCACTCTGCTACAACACAAAGCTGACTAATGCAGCAACTCACAATAAATTACGTCTACACGATGCTACACGATTTTACTCTGGATAACAATTATAAACTGAAATGTTGTAGTTGCCTGGCTAAAGCAAAGTTTCCCACCGTATACGCATTTTGCGACAACCCGCGCAGCGTACTGGCATTGAGAGGAACCAATGGCAGTAGAGACTGAGAGGAACAAAGCCATTGATATATTAGAACATAGCAGAACAAAACTAGTGACGCCATTGATCTAAGTATAACATGGACAAAGGAGACGACATGCCAGATTACGTCACCGCGTCCCAAAGTCGTGACGTTCACGTACCTTTCTGTCTCTCATCCCCTGTGGCTCAGTTCAAACGAACCCCTTCAGTGTAATAGACGATTCCACTCCCGCCAATCAAAAGGGGCGAGCCCCCAGAATTCAGCCAGTTGCGTGCTGCGGCATAATAAGCACAACACATGGCATGGTCTGGCAAACTCCCTTGCCAGACACTAAAGAGGGAAGCACATAATTAAAGTTTGCTAAGTATAAAACGTGGGAAGAAAGCGACGAGTCCATTTAGGCCAGTTGAGGAAAAAGTCCATAACGTCAATCTCTTTCATCTTGAAATCACCCCCCTTTTCTATAAAATGACGTCATGGACGTACTGTGTTTTGCCAATACACGGCAGAGTAAAGGGGCGGGGCTTTGGCCTCGGGGCTTGTCAAGTTGAGCCGTCTATTATTCAGTTCTACGCCCTATGATTCTCCATAGCAACCCATATGATTTCTTTTTGTTGTGCAATGGCACAACACGGTAAGTCAGTCACATGACACTGCGAAGATTGCGAACTTGAACCTTTTCTCGGTACCACTGTATTTACAAGCGGGTTACTCAGCTGGGCGTTTTGTTGCAGGTGCCTTGCAAATCAGTGGAACCAGTTAAGCTCCGACTTCCCAAGCTTGATTTTATTTGAGACTCTGCCAACGTTGACCGGCAATAAAGCCGCTTTGCATTTTGAATCTGCATCTATGGATAAAGATAACTGTATTAATGCCATTGTTTGGAAATTTCTTTGGTCAAGGCTGTCACAAACATAAGCATAAATAATTTAAGTCACTAGACATACGTCTGCAAGAATACGTACTCTTTCACAACAACATTGACACAAACATCACCCTCGCATCAAGCACGTACAACCAGCACACTGATTTTCTCGATCTCACACTCATGGCAATAGACGGACAACTACACTACAACTACTACACCCCACCACCACCGCCCCCACCACCACCCCCCCCCCCCAAAAAAACACCCAAAAAAACACTCATACACATATCATTCCTCGCTCTGACTTGCCGCAGCGTTTCTGTAGTTTCTTTTCACGTAAGATTCAAAAACTACGTGATGAGCTTGACTCTCGTTCTTCCGAACCTCCTGTATTTCCTGAACACGATGGTCCATGTTTTTGCCAGTGTCTTCCTGTTTCAGAGAAGGAAATTCGCGAAGTGATTACGCAGTCGCCAACCGAAAGCTGCTCACTCGACCCCATCCCAACTTCCCTCACAAAACATTGTCTGTCCGACCTTGTGCCGCTGATAACAGCTACTGTAAACGGCTCACTTTCCACAGGTCTTGTACCATCGCAGTTCAAGAAGGCCGTTGTTACCCCTCTTCTGAAGAAGCCCGGTCTGGATTCCAATGAACTCAAGAATTATAGACCTGTGTCAAACCTACCTTTCATTTCAAAGATCCTAGAAAAAGTCGTTTTGAAACAGTTGAGATCACGCACATTCTGAAATTTATAACAATATACTTTCCAAAACAAAACAATACACTGAGCCATCAAACACACTCAAATAAGGGAACTAACTCCTACCAATTTGACGTCATTGCACATTTAACGTCATTTCATGACGATCATTTTAGAACATCATCTTGCCAAGCCTTTCCTCCACACAGATCTTCAGACTCTTTTATCTCACATTTCTCTTTTCTCTTTCGGCAACCCACTCACAGAATTAATAAGAAATACCAAATCTACACCGTTCTCATAAAAAACAAAAACAAACAAACAAACGCAAAAGGGCATCATTATTCATTGAACCAACAAGAACAAACTTCACCAAGGGAACTCACTCTCATCAATACAGGTAACATTCCTGAAACATTACATCATTCCACATCTTACGTATGTTAATACGTCACTTGAATCCCGTTTCCACACACATCTTTTCTTCCATGCATTGAAAGGTGATTTGATTCTCCAACGTTCCAAACAATTCTCTTCTCAATCCTTTCTTTCCTTCCATTCTTTTCTCACAAATAAGAAACTATTCAACGCAGTGCATAAGTAGGATCTACGTATTTCTATCAGTTCTTGAACAAAACATTTCTTATGGTTTCAGTACCGTTTCCTCACTGATTCCACTTCCACCATCACAACCTTCTTTTCCTCTGTGCACGTAAGTATCCTTCGGTTTTACCCATACATACCATCTTTATTTTAACAATACAGTCAAACACGCTTAAGCCGAACTCGCCCGGGGAATGGAAAATCGTTTCGCTTATCCGAGTTTCTGCATATCCGAGTTCGGATAAGCCAAACCTTTCCCGAGAAATCACCCTGCAGTTCGGCTTAACCGAGTTTTTTTTTTCAGGATAAGTTGTAAAATCACTTGGAATGTTTGTAAAAAGTTTGTTTGTTTGTTTGTTTGTTTTTAAAGAGAATATATTTTCTTCGTCGTGTATGCTGCTTTTCTATGGGCAAATGTATACTATATGTATATATGCAAATGTAAATAATGGCAACGGTCTGAGAGAGACACGGGTCGAGCTTATTGATTCCTCAGACTAGTAACACAGACAAAACTCTCTCTCTCTCTCTCTCTCTCTCTCTCTCTGTGTGTGTGTGTGTCTGTGTCTGTGTGTGTGTGCGTGTGTGTGTGTTTCAATGAATAAGATGAAAACAGTGACAAGTTATAAGTGCTTTCTTCAGTGGGGCTTTATTTAAAACAACCAACAACAACCAAATTCTAAACTAAATGGTGAACACACACACACACACACACACACACACACACACACACACAAATGTGCGCACTTCTATACGCACAAGCTAATGCACGCTCCATCCCCCCCCCCCCCACACACACACACAAGCATACACACACACACACACACACACACACACAAGCATTCACACACACACACACACACACACACACACACACTGTGAGACTGCATGTTACACACTCCCTCCCCTACACTCGCCAAAAGAAACAATCGTGCACGCACAAATCTAAGCCCGAGCTCACATCCTTTCGACTAGCCCATAAACCACGCCCATCGCAAATCTCCCAAGGTTACCTTTCGACCTGCCCCTCACCTGTGCCCCACCCTCGGTCATCCCATCTCTAACCCTGAACCCACCACCTAATTCACGCACGCAAACTTAGATCTACCACTCGTTCTGTCCAAACAATGGCGCCTGCAAAATATGTGGCACGCGTCATCAGTTTCCCGCATACTGAAAAACAGGTGACGTCAGTGTTCGTTTCCGTAGGATAATTATAGCCGTGACGATATATGTTCATAAGTTATCTTTCTTTCAAGCAATTTTTTTTTTTTTTTTAAAGTCTCTCCGACAGTGTTTGAAGTTCGGCTTATCTGTCAAAATCACGTTTGAGATATTCGTGTTTGAGTTAGCTATTTTTTGACAGAGTTTGGCTTATCCGAATTAGAAATAGTCTTACAAAGAGGGGGGCTCTGGCGGGGAGTTGGTTTTGGTTTCTGTTATCCGAGTTTTTGTTTTGTTTGCTTAAGCGTGTTTCGTTTAGGCGAGTGCGGCTGTACATCTCTGTATCGTTACCGTCACTGTCCTCTGCACTACCACTCGGCAGCATCCTTCTGTCCACGTGTTCTCCGTATAAGTACATGTATACTATATTACTAAAACCAAAAGAACACAATCTTTGTTATTTAGCTGTTACACCATATGACTTGGTTGAATACCGACGAGTATTTGCTCCACCATACCTTTGGATCGCGTCATGGAGCAAATACGAGCCGGTATTCAACCAAGTTATGTGATGAAACGGCTTTATCATCTTTCCTCTCATGTGCGGTGCATTGTAAGCGCTTATCCGACTAAAAGCTGACATCTACTTGTAATCTGGTGGGAATCGGCAACTGAGCAGCGCACAGCAGACGCTCGGAGTGGAAAGGAGATCAGTACGCGACAGAAATAAATTGCGCCTTCTTATGCTAGCACTACAATGTCACAGTTCACTCAAGCCCAAACGAAAACAAAAGTTCTTAACTTCGACCGAAGACACAAACCTGGTAACACTGTGAATTAAAGATCTAAGCTCCCAACAAAAAGCTTTCCTAAGTGCGAAAAAATTTTTACAGACTCGACCGTGCAAGCACGATCAACTCTGTCACAGTTGCAGAGTTCACACAGTGTCCAGGGCCGCGTTTCTTAAGGCGAGCGTTCCGAAACGTTCCGGGGCGCTTTGCTATGAAACCGTTTGCATGCAACTTGCCCGCGGCGTGCGGAAAAGGCGCTCGCGCGCGCAGTCTGAAGCAAGTTCGCCATTAACAAAAGGTCACGTGGTCAGTTTCTATGTAAACAAAGATGGCGGCGCCCACCGAAGGCCTCGTTGAAGTGGAACTAAGAAATGGCTTAAAATGAGTTTGCGGGTGGATGGAGACCTTCTGTCCCAACTTGTAATTGTGAAGAATAGTATACGAAAATAATTTGAGCTAACTGCACCGGTCCGTGGTCGCCAGTCATTCAGGGATATGTTGTGCGTGTTTGTGGGGAAGGAGTGGTCAAAGTGAGTACGTAAGGGTGTCTTACGTCTCCGTTTTGCATCGAGCAGAACATGCATATTAGCGGTATATCATGCTCCAAGCCAGTAATTATTGCTCCTCCTCAAAAACGTCGTCTTCTGCGCTCAAAAGATGACTGATAGCTGCGAGCACTGGAGTTTTCTTCTTCCTTTTCAACCTTGCCAACAACCGTGTTCGTGATTCCGCCGCCATTTTAAAAGCGCCTTGTTCTAATTGGCCGTTTCCCAACGAGGCAGAGCGACTTTCGCGAACGCCCGCGAGCATTTGCTTAAGAAACGCGGCCCAGATACAGTCTGAAGCAAGTTCGCCACGAACAAAAGGTCACGTGGTCAGTTTCTATGTAAACAAAGATGGCGGCGCCCACCGAAGGCCTCGTTGAAGTGGAACTAAGAAATGGCTTAAAATGAGTTTGCGGGTGGACGGAGACCTTCTGTCCCAACTTGTGAAGAATAGTATACTGCACCGGGCCGTGGTCGCCAGTCATTCAGGGATATGTTGTGCGTGTTTGTGGGGAAGGAGTGGTCAAAGTGAGTACGTAAGGGTGTCTTACGTCTCCGTTTTGCATCGAGCAGAACACGCATATTACCGGTATATCATGCTCCAAGCCAGTAATTATTGCTCCTCCTCAAAAACGTCGTCTTCTGCGCTCAAAAGATGACTGATAGCTGCGAGCACTGGAGTTTTCTTCTTCCTTTTCAACCTTGCCAACAACCGTGTTCGTGATTCCGCCGCCATTTTGAAAGCGCCTTGTTCTAATTGGCCGTTTCCCAACGAGGCAGAGCGACTTTCGCGAGCGCCTGCGAGCGCATTTGCGGCCCAGATACAGCGACAAAACCGTGCCCAAAAACAGCCCCCACTTCCTGTCGGGCTCCGTCCACGCTACTGTGCACGTTCCCGTGCAACCCGGCTCATTATGTGACCACGCCGTCAGTTTAGACGACTGAGCTGTGTTGGACTGATATGGTGCAAGCTATACTACCGATAGGTACACGTTTTGGAAAGCAATTATGTTTCTTGCGTAAACATTTCAGCTCGAGCTTGCAGAACGAAAAGTAAAACCGCAATTTGGATATGTTGTTGCCGATAAAACGCGCAGTGTTCCTCCGTCCGTGCAGTGGTCATGGCAGCAGCCGTGACTGAGTCAGTACTGTCTGCAGTGACCCCCATACAAGTCGTGTCACTTTTGAATTTGGTCAGTGTCGCTCGTATGCTGTGCTGTCGCCGTCAGCATGGCGCAACGAATGTTGACGGTAAGTTGGGGGGGGGGGGGGGGAGGGGGGGGGGGGGAATTTGACGACTTAGGGCCCTTGGCTCCACGTGGAGCATAGGCCATCGACAACCCTTCGCCATCGCACTCTGTTCTGGGCTAGTCTTGCCACTCCAGTCCAGTTGGTCCCCTGCTTACATAGCTCTGCCTCAGTGTCCCGCCTCCAGCTGTTGCGAGGCCGGCCTCTCTTCCTTTTCCCCTGCGGGTTCCATGTCAGGGCTTGGCGTGTGGTGCTGGATGCTGGCTTCCTGAGGGTGTGTCCAATCCAGCCCCACTTCCTCCGCAGGATCTGCTTGGCCACTGGTTCCTGCCCCGCTCGCTCCCACAGCTCTTCATTCCGGATCTTCTCTGGCCATCGGATGTTGAAGATGCGCCTCAGACAGGTGTTGAGAAATGTCTGGATCTTCTGCTGCATCGTCTTCGTTGTCCTCCATGTTTCGCATCCGTAGAGCAGAACTGACTTCACGTTGGAGTTGAAGATGCGAAGTTTGGTTCTTATGCTGACAACTTTGGATGCCCAGACGTTCTTCAGCATGACCATTGCTGCCCTTGCCTTGCCGATTCTGGCTGTGACGTCTCGGTCTGTGCCTCCCTGTCCATCAACCACACTCCCCAGGTAGACAAAAGACTCCACCTCCCTGATGGGCTCTCCACCGACTGTGACTGGTGTGTTGGCAGTGGTGTTGATCTTCATCAGCTCGGTTTTCTTCCTGTTGATCTTGAGCCCTGTTCCGGCTGATGTGGCTTCCAGGCACGTAGTCTTGTCCTGCATCTGGCTGTGGCTGTGAGACAAGAGCGCCAGGTCGTCCGCGAAGTCGAGGTCATCCAGCTGCGTCCAGAGTGTCCACTGTATCCCGTTTTTCCTGCCTGCTGTAGTGGTCTTCATGATCCAGTCGATGACCAGGAGGAAGAGAAACGGGGACAACAGGCATCCCTGGCGGACTCCGGTCTTCACCTCGAAGCTTTCTGACAACTGGCCAGCATGGGCAATCCTGCAGCTCATGTCTTGGTAGGTGCACTGGATCAGGGAGATGATCTTCCCGGGAACTCCATAGTGCCTTAGCAGCTTCCACAGCGCCTCTCTGTCTACACTGTCGAAGGCCTTCTCATAGTCTATGAAGTTGATGTAGAGGGGGGAGTTCCACTCCAGTGACTGCTCCACAATGATGCGTAGGCTGGCAATCTGGTCAGCGCAGGACCTGTTCCTGCGAAAGCCTGCCTGCTGGTCTCGGAGCATGGGGTCGACTGCCTCTCTCATCCTCTCCAGTAGAATTCTGTTGAGAACCTTGCCTGGCACTGACAGGAGCATGATCCCTCGGTAGTTGCTGCAGTCCCTGAGGTCCCCTTTCTTTGGCAGCTTGATGACGATCCCTTCTTTCCACTGGGCTGGCACCTCTTCCTTCTCCCAGATCTTGCTGAACAGGCTGTGCAGCATGTTGACGGCTGTCTCTGTGTCTGCTTTAATGGCTTCTGCTGGTATCTCGTCCGGCCCTGCAGCTTTCCCATTTCTCAGTGTCATGATGGCTTTCCTGATCTCCGCCTTAGAGGGCTTGTCGCAGTTGATGGGTAGTTCTGTCTCAGCTGGTGGGATGTCTGGTGGTGTTTCAGGGATGGGGCGATTTAACAGCTCCCTGAAGTGTTCTGCCCATCGCTTCAGCTGTTCCTCAGTTGTTGTCAGTGGGTGCCCGTTCTTGTCCTTCACTGGTTTGTCTGTCTGCTGAAATTTGCCTGCGAGCTTCTTGGTCACCTGGTACAGGTCTTTTAGATTCCCTTGTCGGGCTGCTTCCTCTGCTTGACTGGCCAGGTTGTCGATGTAGTCCCTCTTGTCCTTCCTGGTGCTCCTCTTCACTTCTCTGTCAGCTGCTGTGTATTCCTCTTGTGCCTTTGCCTTAGCTCTTCTTGTTCGGCTCGTGTTCAGTGCAGTTTTCTTCTCTTTCCTAACTTCCAGCTTCTGGATGGTATCAGCAGAGATCCATTCCTTATGTTGGGTCTTTCTCTTGCCAAGGACCTCTTCGCATGTGTCGTGCCAGAGTTTCTTGCTGTGTTCCCACTGTGTCTCGATGTCCATTTCACTGTCTTCTATCAGGTCTTGCAGTGGCTGGAACCTGTTGGAAAGGCTGATCCGGAATGCTGCTTGTGTGTCTGTGTTCCTGAGAAGTCCAACGTTGTACCTGGTCCGTGTGCTGTTGGCGTTGGTGTGCCTCTTAAGCCGAAGTCTCAATGTTGTTGCAAGAAGGTGGTGGTCTGATGATACATCGGCACCCCTCATCACGCGCACATCCCGCCACGATCTCCTGAACTTCCGGCTGATGCAGATGTGATCAATCTGGTTCTCCGTGACATGGTCCGGCGATCTCCATGTGGCCTTGTGGATGCGCTTGTGTGGGAAGATGCTGCCTCCTATCACTAGCTGGTTCAGGGCACAAAAGTCTGCAAAGCGCTCGCCATTTTCGTTCATCTGTCCCAGTCCGTGTGTTCCCATGGTGTCCTCATAGCCTGTGTTGTCTGATCCAATCTTGGCGTTGAAGTCTCCCATCAGTATGGTCATGTCCTTGGCTCCTCCTCTATCTATCACTGTCTGCAGTTGTTGGTAGAAGTCATCTTTTTTCTCCTCTTCCGCATCATTGGTGGGAGCGTAGCACTGGATGATGTTCAGCTTGATGTCTTTTTTCTTGGTGATGAATTTGGCTGTGATGATGCGGGAGTTGACAGGTTCCCAGCCGATGAGTGCCCGCTGTGCCTCCGGTGCCAGCATCAGGGCCACGCCCTCAGTGTGGGGGGCTCCATCCTCTGTGTGTCCAGAGTACAGCAATTGCTCTCCCGATGAAAATCTCAGCTGTCCTGTCTGTAGCCACCTTGTCTCACTCAGTCCCAGTACTCCTATCTTGTAGTTCTTCATCTCTCTTGCTACTTGTATGGTCCTTCCTACTTCATACATTGTCCTGATGTTCCATGTGGCTACTCTCGTTGTTGTCCTGGGTGTTAGAAGGGGGGTCGGCCTTGCAGCTTCCTTTCGGCTTTCACTGCAATGCGTCATAGGTCTCCGGGATGGAGACCCTTCCTCGCCCAGGTGAATGTCTCGGTTTGTTGCTGTCGATGCTTCAGTAACTTAGTGTTTTTTACAGGTAGGGCTGTTAACCCTACGCAAACCCGTTTAGCCTCTTGGAGAGGTGGTCCACATTCGTCTGACCTCTACCCTTCGACCTGTCCAGCTTGGGTGACCCTGCCAGGAGCATGTGCTCCTGCTGGCATAGTTCTCTGGGTCATTGAGGTACACAAGCCACTACCCCACGACAAGGGTTGGACCATGTAGGGTTGAGTATGACGAGTTGTGTGAGAAATGTAGAGTACGCGGGCACTCGGATTTGCCAAGCGCGTTTTATCGGCAACATCTCCAAATTGCGGTTTTGCTTTTGGTCCTGCAAGCTCAAGCTAAAATGTTTACGCAAGAAACAAAATTGCTTTCAAGTACGTGTACTTACCGGTAGCAGCATAGCTTGCGCCATGTCCGACATCGCTCAGTCTAAAATGACGTATCCGCGGCGTGGTCACATAATGAGCCGGGTTGCACGGGGATCATGTGCACAGTAGCGTGGACGGAGCCCGACAGAAAGTGGGGGCAGTTTTTTCGGCACGGTTTTGTCGCTGTTTGAACACTGTGTGAACTCTGCAACTGTGACAGAGTTGACTGTGCTTGCACGGTCGACTCTGTAAATTTGTTTCACACTTGGGAAAGCTTTTTGTTGGGAGCTTAGATCTGTAAAGTCATCATCTGTTTCAGGTGCACCATTTCTACTCATCATTCATCTACATTTACACATCGAAAGAAAGAAATAATAGAAAATCATCGTACCGTTTTAAGTGTTACTCTTCTCTTTTCACTTGTTGGTTGCTTGGCTAGTTTAAATAAATATATACTTTGATATATAATTAAAGTTTAAACCAATCAACGGTTGAAATATACCTCTGGGTAAAGTCGATGCCTTTTTTCTTTACACAGAGGCTGCACGCTGGAGTCTACGGATGTTGATGCTTTAATTACGCAAAACCTGCTTTACGTCACTCGAGTTAACGTCGTCGTCACATGCTCGCCCACGATAGTAACAAACGTCTTGACGCCTGCACTGTTGCAACGCACCGGGAAAGTTTGGCTTGATCGATGAGAACTATATGTCTTAATTATTCCCAGTCACAGAGCTTAATGCCATGGCTATTCTTCGGGCGTTTCAACACCTGCTACTTTCCATGTGCATATGGGTACATGTATTCCACACTGCGAACTCGTGCGAACCATGCAAAATGTACAAGCTCGACGGCGTTACTGTCAACTGCACCCGGATGAAACTTTTCGTCGATTGCGCAAAAATGGTTCCAAATAGCGCTGAGTGTAAGACGTCAGCCGATGCGGTTCCATTTGGCGATCATTGCGATGAATTGGGCAGGCCCAAGTCAGTCGGAGCGGGGACCCGCCTGTCACAGCCTCTGCTCTGGGTATACCTGACCCTGACTGTCGGCCTGTTGTGTTTCTTCTAGTACCCGAGGCAGGTGACCAACTTTGTTTTCCTCTTCATTCTCCCACTGCGATTGGCAGAATCCCGTGGCCTCAGGCGAGGTAACTACGGTAAAAATTGAAACATCGAGCTGGTGTAGCAAACTAACACAAAGCTGACTAATGCAGCAAATCACAATAAATTACGTTTACCCGATGCAAAGTTTCCAACCGTATACGCATTTTGCGACAACTCGCGCAGCGTACTGGCAGTGAGAGGAACCAGCGGCAGTAGAGATTGAGAGGAACAAAGCCATTGATATAGTAGGACATAGCAGAACAAAACTAATCACGCCATTGATCTAAGTATAACACGGACAAAGGAGACGACATGCCAGATTACATCACCGCGTCCCAAAGTCGTGACGTCCACGTATCTTTCTGTCTCTCATCCCCTGTGGCTCAGTTCAAACGAACCCTTTCAGTGTAATAGACGATTCCACTCCCGCCAATCAAAAGGGGCGAGCCCCCAGAATTCAGCCAGTTGCGTGCTGCGGCATAATAAGGCGCACGGTTACACGACTGCCAGTCTGCATGTTGCCGTACTCGGCTGCCTGCTAGCGGGCAGCGGTTTTGGCGCACACGCAGCCTGCGGCGTTGCAAGGTTTACGCAGTGATTGGTCAGTTGGCTGTACGGGCTGCCTGTGGCTAGCTGGTTGCCAGGAAAAATAGAACGGCTTTCTATTCCCGCGCCGGCACCGGCAAGGGGGATTTGCCAGCTGCCCGCCAGCGATTTAATTAGGGTTTCCTGCGTTTCCAGCCCTGCAAGTACCAATCCTGGCAACGTGTAGCAGCGGCCCTAGCACAACACATGGCATGGTCTGGCAAACTCCCTTGCCAGACACTAAAGAGGGAAGCATATAATTACAGTTTGCTAAGTATAAAACGTGGGAAGAAAGCGACGAGTCCATTGAGGCCAGTTGAGGAAAAAGTCCATAACGTCAATCTCTTTCATCTTGAAATCACCCCCCTTTTCTATAAAATGACGTCATGGACGTACTGTGTTTTGCCAATACACGGCAGAGTAAAGGGGCGGGGCTTTGTCCTCGGGGCTTGTCAAGTTGAGCCGTCTATTAACAGGTAGCCAACAGGCCCGTATCCACGCCTTACGATTCTCCATGGCAACCCATCTGTTTCTTTCTGTCGTGTAATGGCACAACACAGTAGGTCAAATGACACTGCGAAGATTGCGAACTTGAACCTTTTCTCGGTACCACTGTATTTACAAGCGGGTTACTCAGCTGGGCGTTTTGTTGCAGGTGCCTTGCAAATCAGTGGAACCAGTTAAGCTCCGACTTCCCAAGCTTGATTTTATTTGAGACTCAGCCAACGTTGACCGGCAATAAAGCCGCTTTGCATTTTGAATCTGCATCTATGGATAAGGATAACTGTATTAATGCCATTGTTTGGAAATTTCTTTGGTCAAGGCTGTCACAAACATAAGCATAAATAATTTAAGTCACTAGACATACGTCTGCAAGAATACGTACTCTTTCACAACAACATTGACAAAAACATCACCCTCGCATCAAGCACGTACAACTAGCACACTGATTTTCTCGATCTCACACTCATGGCAATAGACGGACAACTACACTACAACTACTACACCCACCCACCCACCCCCCCCCCCCCCCAAAAAAAAAACAAACAAACAAACAAACAAAAAACCCCGCACTTTAATACCTCTTGCCAACTTCCAGCATGCATCCTGAACTCCAAGCGCCAATCGCTAAATGTCAGTTCCTTTGGACCCTCCGAAACTACTGTCTCCTACAAGACCAACAAACCAATCATCATGTCGATTCTCTCAGAAGCTCTCAGACAAAGAGGAGACTCCACACGTCTTCTCTGCAAGGCATATAGAGGAGGAAAAGGAACTTTTCAAGCACAACACCAACGACAACCCAAACCACAACGCCCAGTTCTAGTCACAACCTACCACCCAGAAATCCACAACCTCCCTACAGCCATCCGCAACCACAACAACCAACATCTGCACCATCTGACAGACAACGCCTCCAACTACAACTTACATCCCCCCCCCCTCCCCACTCATTGTCGCGGAGAAACGATCGAGACATCGCCGAGACCACCTAGCCAGAGCCAAACTTCCAAAACTGCAATCAGCTTAACCCACCCTTTGGTACATCTTGCACGGAGCTACCGGGCACTCTCCCCAAGATTACAACCCCAAGTGACCCTATTTTATGACATCACCTCGGTTTAACTTTACCAATCCTAGACTAAAACATACATTTTAAACAAATATTGAGTTTGATCCAATCTTTTTGTAGCCGAGTGGTTTGGACCCTCTCGCCCACTACCCTAGGTTCTCCGGCCAGCTGTGTGCCGCCGGCTTTGTTCGCTTTGTTCGCCTGTAGGCTGACCGCTCGCGTGCAGCGTTGCGGATCCACGATAGCCACGTGTAAATTAGTTGTGTTTGTTTGTGTCCATTTAGTGCTAAATATCTCCGCAGTCAATTAGCCTAAAGTTATTATTTAAACCATAGTAGTTTCGGAAGAGTTTGTACTTTTTAGTTATGTTTTGTTTTTAGCACTGTTTTGTAGTTTAACGGGTGTATTTTGCCATTTTCACCACTTTTCGAATGCGTGGTCCCAGCCTTTACGCTCTTAAATCGGCGATAGGAAATTCTCTGTACTTTGATAATGTGCCAAACTTATGCCATCTTAGAGTACTTTTCACGCTCTTTTCAATGCAGTTTGTTTGAAGTTTGTAGCTGTTGCATTACGCCCGCTATTGTTAGTTTTCTGTGTGTAAACAAACACAGATTTCGCTGCTACCCGAGCATCTAGCCCTTAAAAATTGTTTCTGCTGCGAGCGGCCGTTGCTTTCTTTGCGGCTCGCGCTGGGCGCATAAGTAGCCGCGAGCTACGCCTCACTGGACAGTCGCCAGCCAGCCCTGTCGCGAGTCACTGCACGGATTGTCGCTCCCCGCTCTGCCATTTGCTGTTGTTTTCTTGTTGTAATAAAACTCATGTCATAGCGACCGCTGTGTTTGCCTCCCTGCCTGCCTGAATCACTCAACACCATCACAAAAACTGGCGCTGCGAGCAGGATCACAGGGAGCCGACAACAGGAAACAGTGCGTGAGAGGAAAGGTGATGGCCTTTCGACGACACGGCACCATTAGGCCTACCAACCAGGACAGTGAAGCCCTGCAGTTGCAGCTCTCTGCGATGACCGCAGAGATTGGGCAGCTGCGCCTCATTGTAGCTGCCCTCTCCGCCAAGCTGAAAGAGCCCCGGGAGCCGCCGGCCGCTTCCGTCAAGACCAGCGAGCAGCCGGCCAAGCCAGGAGCCCGGTGCTACTGGTGTGACCAGGCCGGGCACTTCGAGCGTGCGTGCCCAGCCAAGGAGAGCTACCGGCAGAGGAAAAGGCCTCGGCGACGTCGTCGCAAGTCCAAGCCTAAGGGGCAGCACCAGCAGGCCCCTCCATCGGCACCGCCGCAGCAGACAGCACACCCGAACAAACAGCAGGAGAAACCAGCTACCCCCGTTGTCGGTCGTCAGGCATCGGGGAGTGGCTGTTTTGGGCGACCATGGAGGCGAAAGGGCCAGGAAGCGACCGTGGGAGCTGAGCTGGAATGGGACCACGAACCGCAGGTCCTGAGCTTCCTGCCCTTCATCCCAGCTGCTGCTCCAGTCGACCTTGCGCCTACCCTGGCTCCGGTTACCGGCTAAACCTGCAGCCGCCACTACAACTCCAGTTCCTGCGGCTGAAATCCAGCAGATTGCTCAGCACCGGCCACCTCTTGCTAGGCACGCAGTCACCCGTACTAGCGGTCCGGGTAGTGGGAGCAAGTCCAGCCGCAGCCCGCCCAAAGCCGTTAGCCATGTGACTGAACTCTGTGGTGAAATCCGTTTGCGCCTAGATCAAAGAGACCCGAGACTGTGCGTGCGAAGCGCCCTACACAGCCTGCACAGCAGAAGGTGATGTGGCGACCCTGAGACTGTGTATTGTGTAACAAGTGTGCTTCCAGTTTTATTCTGTGAGATGGACGGTTGAGAAGAGTGAACTGATCTTTGTTTTGATATGTGTGTGTTCACTGATTTTAGTTTGTGGTGGTAACTTTCAGTAGTTGATTTGTTTGGGTCATTGTGTTTGACTGTGTTGCTGTTAGTGTCAGTAGTGATGTGCTTATGTTGTATTTTCTTGGTTTGCGGCTTGTGACATCCGAGTGACTGGGGCTAGTTTTCATATGTTTGTTTAAATGCTATCTTTATGTAAATTTTCAATGCAGTTTCTTGAGAACCTGAGTCTCGGTGTTAGTCACCTCTGGAATTTTTGTAGGTAATGGACTGTTGGAGTATTTGGACTGTTTGACACATGTTGTGCTTTGTTAATTATGTTGGCTTGATCGTGGTAACTCTTTGTTGTTCACTTGTTATGAGCATTGTATTATACTGGTTAGATTCATGATGGTTAAATACCCGGTTTCTGTCGGTTTTGCTAAATGCAACCTTGCTTAGTAACAGTTTTGTACAACTGGCTGTGATGGTTTGTAATTCGAGAGAACAGGGTTTTGTACTGGTTTATTTTTGATGTGGTGCCACATGTTGGTTGGCTCTTTGTGAATCTTGCTGTTGCCCTTTGGGGATGGGCTTAGCATAGTGTGTTTTTTGTTTTCACCAGCGAGGCCGCTGGTTGTGTTTCAGTGTGGGGAGATGTAGCCGAGTGGTTTGGACCCTCTCGCCCACTACCCTAGGTTCTCCGGCCAGCTGTGTGCCGCCGGCTTTGTTCGCTTTGTTCGCCTGTAGGCTGACCGCTCGCGTGCAGCGTTGCGGATCCACGATAGCCACGTGTAAATTAGTTGTGTTTGTTTGTGTCCATTTAGTGCTAAATATCTCCGCAGTCAATTAGCCTAAAGTTATTATTTAAACTATAGTAGTTTCGGAAGAGTTTGTACTTTTTAGTTATGTTTTGTTTTTAGCACTGTTTTGTAGTTTAACGGGTGTATTTTGCCATTTTCACCACTTTTCGAATGCGTGGTCCCAGCCTTTACGCTCTTAAATCGGCGATAGGAAATTCTCTGTACTTTGATAATGTGCCAAACTTATGCCATCTTAGAGTACTTTTCACGCTCTTTTCAATGCAGTTTGTTTGAAGTTTGTAGCTGTTGCATTACGCCCGCTATTGTTAGTTTTCTGTGTGTAAACAAACACAGATTTCGCTGCTACCCGAGCATCTAGCCCTTAAAAATTGTTTCTGCTGCGAGCGGCCGTTGCTTTCTTTGCGGCTCGCGCTGGGCGCATAAGTAGCCGCGAGCTACGCCTCACTGGACAGTCGCCAGCCAGCCCTGTCGCGAGTCACTGCACGGATTGTCGCTCCCCGCTCTGCCATTTGCTGTTGTTTTCTTGTTGTAATAAAACTCATGTCATAGCGACCGCTGTGTTTGCCTCCCTGCCTGCCTGAATCACTCAACACCATCACATTTTGACTGTTTTCTTGACCATCCATTCATCAATGATCATATTATATACACATATCATTCCTCGCTCTGACTTGCCGCAGCGTTTCTGTAGTTTCTTTTCACATAAGATTCAAAAACTACGTGATGAGCTTGACTCTCGTTCTTCCGAACCTCCTGCATTTGCTGAACACGATGGTCCATGTTTTTGCCAGTGTCTTCCTGTTTCAGAGAAGGAAATTCGCGAAGTGATTTACGCAGTCGCCAACCGAAAGCTGCTCACTCGACCCCATCCCAACTTCCCTCACAAAACATTGTCTGTCCGACCTTGTGCCGCTGATAACAGCTACTGTAAACGGCTCACTTTCCACAGGTCTTGTACCATCGCAGTTCAAGAAGGCCGTTGTTACCCCTCTTCTGAAGAAGCCCGGTCTGGATTCCAATGAACTCAAGAATTATAGACCTGTGTCAAACCTACCTTTCATTTCAAAGATCCTAGAAAAAGTCGTTTGAAACAGTTGAAGATCACGCACATTCTGAAATTATAACAATATAATTTCCAAAACAAAAACAATACACTGAGCCATCAAACACACTCAAATAAGGGAACTAACTCCTACCAATTTGACGTCATTGCACATTTAACGTCATTTCATGACGATCATTTTAGAACATCATCTTGCCAAGCCTTTCCCTCCACACAGATCTTCAGACTCTTTTATCTTCACATTTCTCTTTTCTCTTTCGGCAAACCCACTCACAGAATTAATAAGAAATACCAAATCTACACCGTTCTCATAAAAAACAAAAACAAACAAACAAACGCAAAAGGGCATCATTATCATTGAACCAACAAGAACAAACTTCACCAAGGGAACTCACTCTCATCAATACAGGTAACATTCCTGAAACATTACATCATTCCACATCTTACGTATGTTAATACGTCACTTGAATCCCGTTTCCACACACATCTTTTCTTCCATGCATTGAAAGGTGATTTGATTCTCCAACGTTCCAAACAATTCTTCTTCTCAATCCTTTCTTTCCTTCCATTCTTTTCTCACAAATAAGAAACTATTCAACGCAGTGCATAAGTATGATCTACGTATTTCTATCAGTTCTTGAACAAAACATTTCTTATGGTTTCAGTACCGTTTCCTCAGTGATTCCACTTCCACCATCACAACCTTCTTTTCCTCTGTGCACGTAAGTATCCTTCGGTTTTACCCATACATACCATCTTATTTTAACAATACAGTCAAACACGCTTAAGCCGAACTCGCCCGGGGAATGGAAAATCGTTTCGCTTATTCCGAGTTTCTTCTTGCATATCCGAGTTCGGATAAGCCAAACCTTTCCCGAGAAATCACCCTGCAGTTCGGCTTAACCGAGTTTTTTTTTTCAGGATTAAGTTGTTAAAATCACTTGGAATGTTTGTAAAAAGTTTGTTTGTTTGTTTGTTTGTTTTTAAAGAGAATATATTTTCTTCGTCGTGTATGCTGCTTTTCTATGGGCAAATGTATACTACTATATGTATATATATGCAAATGTAAATAATGGCAACGGTCTGAGAGAGACACGGGTCGAGCTTATTGATTCCTCAGACTAGTAACACAGACAAAACTCTCTCTCTCTCTCTCTCTCTCTCATCTCTCTCGCTCTCTCTCTCTCTCTCTCTCTCTGTGTCTGTGTCTGTGTGTGTGTGCGTGTGTGTGTTGTTCAATGAATAAGATGAAAACAGTGACAAGTTATAAGTGCTTTCTTCAGTGGGGGCTTTATTTAAAACAACCAACAACAACCAAATTTCTAAACTAAATGGTGAACACACACACACACACCACCCACAAACACACACACACACAAATGTGCGCACTTCTATACGCACAAGCTAATGCACGCTCCATCCCCCCCCCCCCCCACACACACACAAGCATACACACACACACACACACACACACAACACACACAAGCATTCCACACACACACACACACACACACACACACACACACACACACACACACACTGTGAGACTGCATGTTACACACTCCCTCCCCTACACTCGCCAAAAGAAACAATCGTGCACGCACAAATCTAAGCCCGAGCTCACATCATTTCGACTAGCCCATAAACCACGCCCCATCGCAAATCTCCCAAGGTTACCTTTCGACCTGCCCCTCACCTGTGCCCCACCCTCGGTCATCCATCTCTAACCCTGAACCCACCACCTAATTCACGCACGCAAACTTAGATCTACCACTCGTTCTGTCCAAACAATGGCGCCTGCAAAATATGTGGCACGCGTCATCAGTTTCCGCATACTGAAAAACAGGTGACGTCAGTGTTCGTTTCCGTAGGATAATTATAGCCGTGAACGATATATGTTCATAAGTTATCTTTCTTTCAAGCAAAATTTTTTTTTTTTTTTTTAAAGTCTCTCCGACAGTGTTTGAAAGTTCGGCTTATCTGTCAAATCACGTTTGAGATATTCGTGTTTGAGTTAGCTATTTTTGACAGAGTTTGGCTTATCCGAATTAGAAATAGTCTTACAAAGAGGGGGGCTCTGGCGGGGAGTTGGTTTTGGTTTCTGTTATCCGAGTTTGTTTTTTTTTTTTTTGCTTAAGCGTGTTTCGTTTAGGCGAGTGCGGCTGTACATCTCTGTATCGTTACCGTCACTGTCCTCTGCACTACCACTCGGCAGCATCCTTCTGTCCACGTGTTCTCCGTATAAGTACATGTATACTATATTACTAAAACCAAAAGAACACAATCTTTGTTATTTAGCTGTTACACCATATGACTTGGTTGAATACCGACGAGTATTTGCTCCACCATACCTTTGGATCGCGTCATGGAGCAAATACGAGCCGGTATTCAACCAAGTTATGTGATGAAACGGCTTTATCATCTTTCCCTCTCATGTGCGGTGCATTGTAAGCGCTTATCCGACTAAAAGCTGACATCTACTTGTAATCTGGTGGGAATCGGCAACTGAGCAGCGCACAGCAGACGCTCGGAGTGGAAAGGAGATCAGTACGCGACAGAACTAAATTGCGCCTTCTTATGCTAGCACTACAATGTCACAGTTCACTCAAGCCCAAACGAAAACAAAAGTTCTTAACTTCGACCGAAGACACAAACCTGGTAACACTGTGAATTAAAGATCTAAGCTCCCAACAAAAAGCTTTCCTAAGTGCGAAAAAATTTTTTACAGACTCGACCGTGCAAGCACGATCAACTCTGTCACAGTTGCAGAGTTCACACAGTGTCCAGGGCCGCGTTTCTTAAGGCGAGCGTTCCGAAAACGTTCCGGGGCGCTTTGCTATGAACCGTTGCATGCAACTTGCCCGCGGCGTGGCGGAAAAGGCGCTCGCGCGGCAGTCTGAAGCAAGTTCGCCATTAACAAAAGGTCACGTGGTCAGTTTCTATGTAAACAAAGATGGCGGCGCCCACCGAAGGCCTCGTTGAAGTGGAACTAAGAAATGGCTTAAAATGAGTTTGCGGGTGGATGGAGACCTTCTGTCCCAACTTGTAATTGTGAAGAATAGTATACGAAAATAATTTGAGCTAACTGCACCGGTCCGTGGTCGCCAGTCATTCAGGGATATGTTGTGCGTGTTTGTGGGGAAGGAGTGGTCAAAGTGAGTACGTAAGGGTGTCTTACGTCTCCGTTTTGCATCGAGCAGAACATGCATATTAGCGGTATATCATGCTCCAAGCCAGTAATTATTGCTCCTCCTCAAAAACGTCGTCTTCTGCGCTCAAAAGATGACTGATAGCTGCGAGCACTGGAGTTTTCTTCTTCCTTTTCAACCTTGCCAACAACCGTGTTCGTGATTCCGCCGCCATTTTAAAAGCGCCTTGTTCTAATTGGCCGTTTCCCAACGAGGCAGAGCGACTTTCGCGAACGCCCGCGAGCATTTGCTTAAGAAACGCGGCCCAGATACAGTCTGAAGCAAGTTCGCCACGAACAAAAGGTCACGTGGTCAGTTTCTATGTAAACAAAGATGGCGGCGCCCACCGAAGGCCTCGTTGAAGTGGAACTAAGAAATGGCTTAAAATGAGTTTGCGGGTGGACGGAGACCTTCTGTCCCAACTTGTGAAGAATAGTATACTGCACCGGGCCGTGGTCGCCAGTCATTCAGGGATATGTTGTGCGTGTTTGTGGGGAAGGAGTGGTCAAAGTGAGTACGTAAGGGTGTCTTACGTCTCCGTTTTGCATCGAGCAGAACACGCATATTACCGGTATATCATGCTCCAAGCCAGTAATTATTGCTCCTCCTCAAAAACGTCGTCTTCTGCGCTCAAAAGATGACTGATAGCTGCGAGCACTGGAGTTTTCTTCTTCCTTTTCAACCTTGCCAACAACCGTGTTCGTGATTCCGCCGCCATTTTGAAAGCGCCTTGTTCTAATTGGCCGTTTCCCAACGAGGCAGAGCGACTTTCGCGAGCGCCTGCGAGCGCATTTGCGGCCCAGATACAGCGACAAAACCGTGCCCAAAAACAGCCCCCACTTCCTGTCGGGCTCCGTCCACGCTACTGTGCACGTTCCCGTGCAACCCGGCTCATTATGTGACCACGCCGTCAGTTTAGACGACTGAGCTGTGTTGGACTGATATGGTGCAAGCTATACTACCGATAGGTACACGTTTTGGAAAGCAATTATGTTTCTTGCGTAAACATTTCAGCTCGAGCTTGCAGAACGAAAAGTAAAACCGCAATTTGGATATGTTGTTGCCGATAAAACGCGCAGTGTTCCTCCGTCCGTGCAGTGGTCATGGCAGCAGCCGTGACTGAGTCAGTACTGTCTGCAGTGACCCCCATACAAGTCGTGTCACTTTTGAATTTGGTCAGTGTCGCTCGTATGCTGTGCTGTCGCCGTCAGCATGGCGCAACGAATGTTGACGGTAAGTTGGGGGGGGGGGGGGGGGGGGGGGGGGGGGGGGGGGGGAATTTGACGACTTAGGGCCCTTGGCTCCACGTGGAGCATAGGCCATCGACAACCCTTCGCCATCGCACTCTGTTCTGGGCTAGTCTTGCCACTCCAGTCCAGTTGGTCCCCTGCTTACATAGCTCTGCCTCAGTGTCCCGCCTCCAGCTGTTGCGAGGCCGGCCTCTCTTCCTTTTCCCCTGCGGGTTCCATGTCAGGGCTTGGCGTGTGGTGCTGGATGCTGGCTTCCTGAGGGTGTGTCCAATCCAGCCCCACTTCCTCCGCAGGATCTGCTTGGCCACTGGTTCCTGCCCCGCTCGCTCCCACAGCTCTTCATTCCGGATCTTCTCTGGCCATCGGATGTTGAAGATGCGCCTCAGACAGGTGTTGAGAAATGTCTGGATCTTCTGCTGCATCGTCTTCGTTGTCCTCCATGTTTCGCATCCGTAGAGCAGAACTGACTTCACGTTGGAGTTGAAGATGCGAAGTTTGGTTCTTATGCTGACAACTTTGGATGCCCAGACGTTCTTCAGCATGACCATTGCTGCCCTTGCCTTGCCGATTCTGGCTGTGACGTCTCGGTCTGTGCCTCCCTGTCCATCAACCACACTCCCCAGGTAGACAAAAGACTCCACCTCCCTGATGGGCTCTCCACCGACTGTGACTGGTGTGTTGGCAGTGGTGTTGATCTTCATCAGCTCGGTTTTCTTCCTGTTGATCTTGAGCCCTGTTCCGGCTGATGTGGCTTCCAGGCACGTAGTCTTGTCCTGCATCTGGCTGTGGCTGTGAGACAAGAGCGCCAGGTCGTCCGCGAAGTCGAGGTCATCCAGCTGCGTCCAGAGTGTCCACTGTATCCCGTTTTTCCTGCCTGCTGTAGTGGTCTTCATGATCCAGTCGATGACCAGGAGGAAGAGAAACGGGGACAACAGGCATCCCTGGCGGACTCCGGTCTTCACCTCGAAGCTTTCTGACAACTGGCCAGCATGGGCAATCCTGCAGCTCATGTCTTGGTAGGTGCACTGGATCAGGGAGATGATCTTCCCGGGAACTCCATAGTGCCTTAGCAGCTTCCACAGCGCCTCTCTGTCTACACTGTCGAAGGCCTTCTCATAGTCTATGAAGTTGATGTAGAGGGGGGAGTTCCACTCCAGTGACTGCTCCACAATGATGCGTAGGCTGGCAATCTGGTCAGCGCAGGACCTGTTCCTGCGAAAGCCTGCCTGCTGGTCTCGGAGCATGGGGTCGACTGCCTCTCTCATCCTCTCCAGTAGAATTCTGTTGAGAACCTTGCCTGGCACTGACAGGAGCATGATCCCTCGGTAGTTGCTGCAGTCCCTGAGGTCCCCTTTCTTTGGCAGCTTGATGACGATCCCTTCTTTCCACTGGGCTGGCACCTCTTCCTTCTCCCAGATCTTGCTGAACAGGCTGTGCAGCATGTTGACGGCTGTCTCTGTGTCTGCTTTAATGGCTTCTGCTGGTATCTCGTCCGGCCCTGCAGCTTTCCCATTTCTCAGTGTCATGATGGCTTTCCTGATCTCCGCCTTAGAGGGCTTGTCGCAGTTGATGGGTAGTTCTGTCTCAGCTGGTGGGATGTCTGGTGGTGTTTCAGGGATGGGGCGATTTAACAGCTCCCTGAAGTGTTCTGCCCATCGCTTCAGCTGTTCCTCAGTTGTTGTCAGTGGGTGCCCGTTCTTGTCCTTCACTGGTTTGTCTGTCTGCTGAAATTTGCCTGCGAGCTTCTTGGTCACCTGGTACAGGTCTTTTAGATTCCCTTGTCGGGCTGCTTCCTCTGCTTGATGGCCAGGTTTGTCGATGTAGTCCCTCTTGTCCTTCCTGGTGCTCCTCTTCACTTCTCTGTCAGCTGCTGTGTATCCTCTTGTGCCTTTGCCTTAGCTCTTCTTGTTCGGCTCGTGTTCAGTGCAGTTTTCTTTCTCTTTCTAACTTCCAGCTTCTGGATGGTATCAGCAGAGATCCATTCCTTATGTTGGGTCTTTTCTCTTGCCAAGGACCTCTTCGCATGTGTCGTGCCAGAGTTTCTTGCTGTGTATTCCCACTGTGTCTCGATGTCCATATTCACTGTCTTCTATCAGGTCTTGCAGTGGCTGGAACCTGTTGGAAAGGCTGATCCGGAATGCTGCTTGTGTGTCTGTGTTCCTGAGAAGTCCAACGTTGTACCCTGGTCCGTGTGCTGTATGGCGTTGGTGTGCCTCTTAAGCCGAAGTCTCAATGTTGTTGCAAGAAGGTGGTGGTCTGATGATACATCGGCACCCCTCATCACGCGCACATCCCGCCACGATCTCCTGAACTTCCGGCTGATGCAGATGTGATCAATCTGGTTCTCCGTGACATGGTCCGGCGATCTCCATGTGGCCTTGTGGATGCGCTTGTGTGGGAAGATGCTGCATCCTATCACTAGCTGGTTCAGGGCACAAAAGTCTGCAAAGCGCTCGCCATTTTCGTTCATCTGTCCCAGTCCGTGTGTTCCCATGGTGTCCCTCATAGCCTGTGTTGTCTGATCCAATCTTGGCGTTGAAGTCTCCCATCAGTATGGTCATGTCTTGGCTCCTCCTCTATCTATCACTGTCTGCAGTTGTTGGTAGAAGTCATCTTTTTTCTCCTCTTCCGCATCATTGGTGGGAGGCGTAGCACTGGATGATGTTCAGCTTGATGTCTTTTTTCTTGGTGATGAATTTGGCTGTGATGATGCGGGAGTTGACAGGTTCCCAGCCGATGAGTGCCCGCTGTGCCTCCGGTGCCAGCATCAGGGCCACGCCCTCAGTGTGGGGGGCTCCATCCTCTGTGTGTCCAGAGTACAGCAATTGCTCTCCCGATGAAAATCTCAGCTGTCCTGTCTGTAGCCACCTTGTCTCACTCAGTCCCAGTACTCCTATCTTGTAGTTCTTCATCTCTCTTGCTACTTGTATGGTCCTTCCTACTTCATACATTGTCCTGATGTTCCATGTGGCTACTCTCGTTGTTGTCCTGGGTGTTAGAAGGGGGGTCGGCCTTGCAGCTTCCTTTCGGCTTTCACTGCAATGCGTCATAGGTCTCCGGGATGGAGACCCTTCCTCGCCCAGGTGAATGTCTCGGTTTGTTGCTGTCGATGCTTCAGTAACTTAGTGTTTTTTACAGGTAGGGCTGTTAACCCTACGCAAACCCGTTTAGCCTCTTGGAGAGGTGGTCCACATTCGTCTGACCTCTACCCTTCGACCTGTCCAGCTTGGGTGACCCTGCCAGGAGCATGTGCTCCTGCTGGCATAGTTCTCTGGGTCATTGAGGTACACAAGCCCACTACCCCACGACAAGGGTTGGACCATGTAGGGTTGAGTATGACGAGTTGTGTGAGAAATGTAGAGTACGCGGGCACTCGGATTTGCCAAGCGCGTTTTATCGGCAACATCTCCAAATTGCGGTTTTGCTTTTGGTCCTGCAAGCTCAAGCTAAAATGTTTACGCAAGAAACAAAATTGCTTTCAAGTACGTGTACTTACCGGTAGCAGCATAGCTTGCGCCATGTCCGACATCGCTCAGTCTAAAATGACGTATCCGCGGCGTGGTCACATAATGAGCCGGGTTGCACGGGGATCATGTGCACAGTAGCGTGGACGGAGCCCGACAGAAAGTGGGGGCAGTTTTTTCGGCACGGTTTTTGTCGCTGTTTGAACACTGTGTGAACTCTGCAACTGTGACAGAGTTGACTGTGCTTGCACGGTCGACTCTGTAAATTTGTTTCACACTTGGGAAAGCTTTTTGTTGGGAGCTTAGATCTGTAAAGTCATCATCTGTTTCAGGTGCACCATTTCTACTCATCATTCATCTACATTTACACATCGAAAGAAAGAAATAATAGAAAATCATCGTACCGTTTTAAGTGTTACTCTTCTCTTTTCACTTGTTGGTTGCTTGGCTAGTTTAAATAAATATATACTTTGATATATAATTAAAGTTTAAACCAATCAACGGTTGAAATATACCTCTGGGTAAAGTCGATGCCTTTTTTCTTTACACAGAGGCTGCACGCTGGAGTCTACGGATGTTGATGCTTTAATTACGCAAAACCTGCTTTACGTCACTCGAGTTAACGTCGTCGTCACATGCTCGCCCACGATAGTAACAAACGTCTTGACGCCTGCACTGTTGCAACGCACCGGGAAAGTTTGGCTTGATCGATGAGAACTATATGTCTTAATTATTCCCAGTCACAGAGCTTAATGCCATGGCTATTCTTCGGGCGTTTCAACACCTGCTACTTTCCATGTGCATATGGGTACATGTATTCCACACTGCGAACTCGTGCGAACCATGCAAAATGTACAAGCTCGACGGCGTTACTGTCAACTGCACCCGGATGAAACTTTTCGTCGATTGCGCAAAAATGGTTCCAAATAGCGCTGAGTGTAAGACGTCAGCCGATGCGGTTCCATTTGGCGATCATTGCGATGAATTGGGCAGGCCCAAGTCAGTCGGAGCGGGGACCCGCCTGTCACAGCCTCTGCTCTGGGTATACCTGACCCTGACTGTCGGCCTGTTGTGTTTCTTCTAGTACCCGAGGCAGGTGACCAACTTTGTTTTCCTCTTCATTCTCCCACTGCGATTGGCAGAATCCCGTGGCCTCAGGCGAGGTAACTACGGTAAAAATTGAAACATCGAGCTGGTGTAGCAAACTAACACAAAGCTGACTAATGCAGCAAATCACAATAAATTACGTTTACCCGATGCAAAGTTTCCAACCGTATACGCATTTTGCGACAACTCGCGCAGCGTACTGGCAGTGAGAGGAACCAGCGGCAGTAGAGATTGAGAGGAACAAAGCCATTGATATAGTAGGACATAGCAGAACAAAACTAATCACGCCATTGATCTAAGTATAACACGGACAAAGGAGACGACATGCCAGATTACATCACCGCGTCCCAAAGTCGTGACGTCCACGTATCTTTCTGTCTCTCATCCCCTGTGGCTCAGTTCAAACGAACCCTTTCAGTGTAATAGACGATTCCACTCCCGCCAATCAAAAGGGGCGAGCCCCCAGAATTCAGCCAGTTGCGTGCTGCGGCATAATAAGGCGCACGGTTACACGACTGCCAGTCTGCATGTTGCCGTACTCGGCTGCCTGCTAGCGGGCAGCGGTTTTTGGCGCACACGCAGCCTGCGGCGTTGCAAGGTTTACGCAGTGATTGGTCAGTTGGCTGTACGGGCTGCCTGTGGCTAGCTGGTTGCCAGGAAAAATAGAACGGCTTTCTATTCCCGCGCCGGCACCGGCAAGGGGGATTTGCCAGCTGCCCGCCAGCGATTTAATTAGGGTTTCCTGCGTTTCCAGCCCTGCAAGTACCAATCCTGGCAACGTGTAGCAGCGGCCCTAGCACAACACATGGCATGGTCTGGCAAACTCCCTTGCCAGACACTAAAGAGGGAAGCATATAATTACAGTTTGCTAAGTATAAAACGTGGGAAGAAAGCGACGAGTCCATTGAGGCCAGTTGAGGAAAAAGTCCCATAACGTCAATCTCTTTCATCTTGAAATCACCCCCCTTTTCTATAAAATGACGTCATGGACGTACTGTGTTTTGCCAATACACGGCAGAGTAAAGGGGCGGGGCTTTGTCCTCGGGGCTTGTCAAGTTGAGCCGTCTATTAACAGGTAGCCAACAGGCCCGTATCCACGCCTTACGATTCTCCATGGCAACCCATCTGTTTCTTTCTGTCGTGTAATGGCACAACACAGTAGGTCAAATGACACTGCGAAGATTGCGAACTTGAACCTTTTCTCGGTACCACTGTATTTACAAGCGGGTTACTCAGCTGGGCGTTTTGTTGCAGGTGCCTTGCAAATCAGTGGAACCAGTTAAGCTCCGACTTCCCAAGCTTGATTTTATTTGAGACTCAGCCAACGTTGACCGGCAATAAAGCCGCTTTGCATTTTGAATCTGCATCTATGGATAAGGATAACTGTATTAATGCCATTGTTTGGAAATTTCTTTGGTCAAGGCTGTCACAAACATAAGCATAAATAATTTAAGTCACTAGACATACGTCTGCAAGAATACGTACTCTTTCACAACAACATTGACAAAAACATCACCCTCGCATCAAGCACGTACAACTAGCACACTGATTTTCTCGATCTCACACTCATGGCAATAGACGGACAACTACACTACAACTACTACACCCACCCACCCACCCCCCCCCCCCCCCAAAAAAAAAACAAACAAACAAACAAACAAAAAACCCCGCACTTTAATACCTCTTGCCAACTTCCAGCATGCATCCTGAACTCCAAGCGCCAATCGCTAAATGTCAGTTCCTTTGGACCCTCCGAAACTACTGTCTCCTACAAGACCAACAAACCAATCATCATGTCGATTCTCTCAGAAGCTCTCAGACAAAGAGGAGACTCCACACGTCTTCTCTGCAAGGCATATAGAGGAGGAAAAGGAACTTTTCAAGCACAACACCAACGACAACCCAAACCACAACGCCCAGTTCTAGTCACAACCTACCACCCAGAAATCCACAACCTCCCTACAGCCATCCGCAACCACAACAACCAACATCTGCACCATCTGACAGACAACGCCTCCAACTACAACTTACACCCCCCCCCCCCTCCCCACTCATTGTCGCGGAGAAACGATCGAGACATCGCCGAGACCACCTAGCCAGAGCCAAACTTCCAAAACTGCAATCAGCTTAACCCACCCTTTGGTACATCTTGCACGGAGCTACCGGGCACTCTCCCCAAGATTACAACCCCAAGTGACCCTATTTTATGACATCACCTCGGTTTAACTTTACCAATCCTAGACTAAAACATACATTTTAAACAAATATTGAGTTTGATCCAATCTTTTTGTAGCCGAGTGGTTTGGACCCTCTCGCCCACTACCCTAGGTTCTCCGGCCAGCTGTGTGCCGCCGGCTTTGTTCGCTTTGTTCGCCTGTAGGCTGACCGCTCGCGTGCAGCGTTTGCGGATCCACGATAGCCACGTGTAAATTAGTTGTGTTTGTTTGTGTCCATTTAGTGCTAAATATCTCCGCAGTCAATTAGCCTAAAGTTATTATTTAAACCATAGTAGTTTCGGAAGAGTTTGTACTTTTTAGTTATGTTTTGTTTTTAGCACTGTTTTGTAGTTTAACGGGTGTATTTTGCCATTTTCACCACTTTTCGAATGCGTGGTCCCAGCCTTTACGCTCTTAAATCGGCGATAGGAAATTCTCTGTACTTTGATAATGTGCCAAACTTATGCCATCTTAGAGTACTTTTCACGCTCTTTTCAATGCAGTTTGTTTGAAGTTTGTAGCTGTTGCATTACGCCCGCTATTGTTAGTTTTCTGTGTGTAAACAAACACAGATTTCGCTGCTACCCGAGCATCTAGCCCTTAAAAATTGTTTCTGCTGCGAGCGGCCGTTGCTTTCTTTGCGGCTCGCGCTGGGCGCATAAGTAGCCGCGAGCTACGCCTCACTGGACAGTCGCCAGCCAGCCCTGTCGCGAGTCACTGCACGGATTGTCGCTCCCCGCTCTGCCATTTGCTGTTGTTTTCTTGTTGTAATAAAACTCATGTCATAGCGACCGCTGTGTTTGCCTCCCTGCCTGCCTGAATCACTCAACACCATCACAAAAACTGGCGCTGCGAGCAGGATCACAGGGAGCCGACAACAGGAAACAGTGCGTGAGAGGAAAGGTGATGGCCTTTCGACGACACGGCACCATTAGGCCTACCAACCAGGACAGTGAAGCCCTGCAGTTGCAGCTCTCTGCGATGACCGCAGAGATTGGGCAGCTGCGCCTCATTGTAGCTGCCCTCTCCGCCAAGCTGAAAGAGCCCCGGGAGCCGCCGGCCGCTTCCGTCAAGACCAGCGAGCAGCCGGCCAAGCCAGGAGCCCGGTGCTACTGGTGTGACCAGGCCGGGCACTTCGAGCGTGCGTGCCCAGCCAAGGAGAGCTACCGGCAGAGGAAAAGGCCTCGGCGACGTCGTCGCAAGTCCAAGCCTAAGGGGCAGCACCAGCAGGCCCCTCCATCGGCACCGCCGCAGCAGACAGCACACCCGAACAAACAGCAGGAGAAACCAGCTACCCCCGTTGTCGGTCGTCAGGCATCGGGGAGTGGCTGTTTTGGGCGACCATGGAGGCGAAAGGGCCAGGAAGCGACCGTGGGAGCTGAGCTGGAATGGGACCACGAACCGCAGGTCCTGAGCTTCCTGCCCTTCATCCCAGCTGCTGCTCCAGTCGACCTTGCGCCTACCCTGGCTCCGGTACCGGCTAAACCTGCAGCCGCCACTACAACTCCAGTTCCTGCGGCTGAAATCCAGCAGATTGCTCAGCACCGGCCACCTCTTGCTAGGCACGCAGTCACCCGTACTAGCGGTCCGGGTAGTGGGAGCAAGTCCAGCCGCAGCCCGCCCAAAGCCGTTAGCCATGTGACTGAACTCTGTGGTGAAATCCGTTGCGCCTAGATCAAAGAGACCCGAGACTGTGCGTGCGAAGCGCCCTACACAGCCTGCACAGCAGAAGGTGATGTGGCGACCCTGAGACTGTGTATTGTGTAACAAGTGTGCTTCCAGTTTTATTCTGTGAGATGGACGGTTGAGAAGAGTGAACTGATCTTTGTTTTGATATGTGTGTGTTCACTGATTTTAGTTTGTGGTGGTAACTTTCAGTAGTTGATTTGTTTGGGTCATTGTGTTTGACTGTGTTGCTGTTAGTGTCAGTAGTGATGTGCTTATGTTGTATTTTCTTGGTTTGCGGCTTGTGACATCCGAGTGACTGGGGCTAGTTTTCATATGTTTGTTTAAATGCTATCTTTATGTAAATTTTCAATGCAGTTTCTTGAGAACCTGAGTCTCGGTGTTAGTCACCTCTGGAATTTTTGTAGGTAATGGACTGTTGGAGTATTTGGACTGTTTGACACATGTTGTGCTTTGTTAATTATGTTGGCTTGATCGTGGTAACTCTTTGTTGTTCACTTGTTATGAGCATTGTATTATACTGGTTAGATTCATGATGGTTAAATACCCGGTTTCTGTCGGTTTTGCTAAATGCAACCTTGCTTAGTAACAGTTTTGTACAACTGGCTGTGATGGTTTGTAATTCGAGAGAACAGGGTTTTGTACTGGTTTATTTTTGATGTGGTGCCACATGTTGGTTGGCTCTTTGTGAATCTTGCTGTTGCCCTTTGGGGATGGGCTTAGCATAGTGTGTTTTTTGTTTTCACCAGCGAGGCCGCTGGTTGTGTTTCAGTGTGGGGAGATGTAGCCGAGTGGTTTGGACCCTCTCGCCCACTACCCTAGGTTCTCCGGCCAGCTGTGTGCCGCCGGCTTTGTTCGCTTTGTTCGCCTGTAGGCTGACCGCTCGCGTGCAGCGTTGCGGATCCACGATAGCCACGTGTAAATTAGTTGTGTTTGTTTGTGTCCATTTAGTGCTAAATATCTCCGCAGTCAATTAGCCTAAAGTTATTATTTAAACTATAGTAGTTTCGGAAGAGTTTGTACTTTTTAGTTATGTTTTGTTTTTAGCACTGTTTTGTAGTTTAACGGGTGTATTTTGCCATTTTCACCACTTTTCGAATGCGTGGTCCCAGCCTTTACGCTCTTAAATCGGCGATAGGAAATTCTCTGTACTTTGATAATGTGCCAAACTTATGCCATCTTAGAGTACTTTTCACGCTCTTTTCAATGCAGTTTGTTTGAAGTTTGTAGCTGTTGCATTACGCCCGCTATTGTTAGTTTTCTGTGTGTAAACAAACACAGATTTCGCTGCTACCCGAGCATCTAGCCCTTAAAAATTGTTTCTGCTGCGAGCGGCCGTTGCTTTCTTTGCGGCTCGCGCTGGGCGCATAAGTAGCCGCGAGCTACGCCTCACTGGACAGTCGCCAGCCAGCCCTGTCGCGAGTCACTGCACGGATTGTCGCTCCCCGCTCTGCCATTTGCTGTTGTTTTCTTGTTGTAATAAAACTCATGTCATAGCGACCGCTGTGTTTGCCTCCCTGCCTGCCTGAATCACTCAACACCATCACATTTTGACTGTTTCTTGACCATCCATTCATCAATGATCATATTATATACACATATCATTCCTCGCTCTGACTTGCCGCAGCGTTTCTGTAGTTTCTTTTCACATAAGATTCAAAAACTACGTGATGAGCTTGACTCTCGTTCTTCCGAACCTCCTGCATTTGCTGAACACGATGGTCCATGTTTTTGCCAGTGTCTTCCTGTTTCAGAGAAGGAAATTCGCGAAGTGATTACGCAGTCGCCAACCGAAAGCTGCTCACTCGACCCCATCCCAACTTCCCTCACAAAACATTGTCTGTCCGACCTTGTGCCGCTGATAACAGCTACTGTAAACGGCTCACTTTCCACAGGTCTTGTACCATCGCAGTTCAAGAAGGCCGTTGTTACCCCTCTTCTGAAGAAGCCCGGTCTGGATTCCAATGAACTCAAGAATTATAGACCTGTGTCAAACCTACCTTTCATTTCAAAGATCCTAGAAAAAGTCGTTTTGAAACAGTTGAGATCACGCACATTCTGAAATTTATAACAATATACTTTCCAAAACAAAACAATACACTGAGCCATCAAACACACTCAAATAAGGGAACTAACTCCTACCAATTTGACGTCATTGCACATTTAACGTCATTTCATGACGATCATTTTAGAACATCATCTTGCCAAGCCTTTCCTCCACACAGATCTTCAGACTCTTTTATCTCACATTTCTCTTTTCTCTTTCGGCAACCCACTCACAGAATTAATAAGAAATACCAAATCTACACCGTTCTCATAAAAAACAAAAACAAACAAACAAACGCAAAAGGGCATCATTATTCATTGAACCAACAAGAACAAACTTCACCAAGGGAACTCACTCTCATCAATACAGGTAACATTCCTGAAACATTACATCATTCCACATCTTACGTATGTTAATACGTCACTTGAATCCCGTTTCCACACACATCTTTTCTTCCATGCATTGAAAGGTGATTTGATTCTCCAACGTTCCAAACAATTCTCTTCTCAATCCTTTCTTTCCTTCCATTCTTTTCTCACAAATAAGAAACTATTCAACGCAGTGCATAAGTAGGATCTACGTATTTCTATCAGTTCTTGAACAAAACATTTCTTATGGTTTCAGTACCGTTTCCTCAGTGATTCCACTTCCACCATCACAACCTTCTTTTCCTCTGTGCACGTAAGTATCCTTCGGTTTTACCCATACATACCATCTTTATTTTAACAATACAGTCAAACACGCTTAAGCCGAACTCGCCCGGGGAATGGAAAATCGTTTCGCTTATCCGAGTTTCTGCATATCCGAGTTCGGATAAGCCAAACCTTTCCCGAGAAATCACCCTGCAGTTCGGCTTAACCGAGTTTTTTTTTCAGGATAAGTTGTAAAATCACTTGGAATGTTTGTAAAAAGTTTGTTTGTTTGTTTGTTTGTTTTTAAAGAGAATATATTTTCTTCGTCGTGTATGCTGCTTTTCTATGGGCAAATGTATACTATATGTATATATATGCAAATGTAAATAATGGCAACGGTCTGAGAGAGACACGGGTCGAGCTTATTGATTCCTCAGACTAGTAACACAGACAAAACTCTCTCTCTCTCTCTCTCTCTCTCTCTCTCTCTCTCTCTCTCTCTCTCTCTCTGTGTCTGTGTCTGTGTGTGTGTGCGTGTGTGTGTGTTTCAATGAATAAGATGAAAACAGTGACAAGTTATAAGTGCTTTCTTCAGTGGGGCTTTATTTAAAACAACCAACAACAACCAAATTCTAAACTAAATGGTGAACACACACACACACACACACACACACACACACACACACACAAATGTGCGCACTTCTATACGCACAAGCTAATGCACGCTCCATCCCCCCCCCCACACACACACAAGCATACACACACACACACACACACACACACACACACACAAGCATTCACACACACACACACACACACACACACACACACACACACACACACACACACTGTGAGACTGCATGTTACACACTCCCTCCCCTACACTCGCCAAAAGAAACAATCGTGCACGCACAAATCTAAGCCCGAGCTCACATCCTTTCGACTAGCCCATAAACCACGCCCATCGCAAATCTCCCAAGGTTACCTTTCGACCTGCCCCTCACCTGTGCCCCACCCTCGGTCATCCCATCTCTAACCCTGAACCCACCACCTAATTCACGCACGCAAACTTAGATCTACCACTCGTTCTGTCCAAACAATGGCGCCTGCAAAATATGTGGCACGCGTCATCAGTTTCCCGCATACTGAAAAACAGGTGACGTCAGTGTTCGTTTCCGTAGGATAATTATAGCCGTGACGATATATGTTCATAAGTTATCTTTCTTTCAAGCAAAATTTTTTTTTTTTTTAAAGTCTCTCCGACAGTGTTTAAAGTTCGGCTTATCTGTCAAAATCACGTTTGAGATATTCGTGTTTGAGTTAGCTATTTTTTGACAGAGTTTGGCTTATCCGAATTAGAAATAGTCTTACAAAGAGGGGGGCTCTGGCGGGGAGTTGGTTTTGGTTTCTGTTATCCGAGTTTGTTTTTTTTTTTTGCTTAAGCGTGTTTCGTTTAGGCGAGTGCGGCTGTACATCTCTGTATCGTTACCGTCACTGTCCTCTGCACTACCACTCGGCAGCATCCTTCTGTCCACGTGTTCTCCGTATAAGTACATGTATACTATATTACTAAAACCAAAAGAACACAATCTTTGTTATTTAGCTGTTACACCATATGACTTGGTTGAATACCGACGAGTATTTGCTCCACCATACCTTTGGATCGCGTCATGGAGCAAATACGAGCCGGTATTCAACCAAGTTATGTGATGAAACGGCTTTATCATCTTTCCTCTCATGTGCGGTGCATTGTAAGCGCTTATCCGACTAAAAGCTGACATCTACTTGTAATCTGGTGGGAATCGGCAACTGAGCAGCGCACAGCAGACGCTCGGAGTGGAAAGGAGATCAGTACGCGACAGAAATAAATTGCGCCTTCTTATGCTAGCACTACAATGTCACAGTTCACTCAAGCCCAAACGAAAACAAAAGTTCTTAACTTCGACCGAAGACACAAACCTGGTAACACTGTGAATTAAAGATCTAAGCTCCCAACAAAAAGCTTTCCTAAGTGCGAAAAATTTTTTACAGACTCGACCGTGCAAGCACGATCAACTCTGTCACAGTTGCAGAGTTCACACAGTGTCCAGGGCCGCGTTTCTTAAGGCGAGCGTTCCGAAACGTTCCGGGGCGCTTTGCTATGAAACCGTTTGCATGCAACTTGCCCGCGGCGTGCGGAAAAGGCGCTCGCGCGCGCAGTCTGAAGCAAGTTCGCCATTAACAAAAGGTCACGTGGTCAGTTTCTATGTAAACAAAGATGGCGGCGCCCACCGAAGGCCTCGTTGAAGTGGAACTAAGAAATGGCTTAAAATGAGTTTGCGGGTGGATGGAGACCTTCTGTCCCAACTTGTAATTGTGAAGAATAGTATACGAAAATAATTTGAGCTAACTGCACCGGTCCGTGGTCGCCAGTCATTCAGGGATATGTTGTGCGTGTTTGTGGGGAAGGAGTGGTCAAAGTGAGTACGTAAGGGTGTCTTACGTCTCCGTTTTGCATCGAGCAGAACATGCATATTAGCGGTATATCATGCTCCAAGCCAGTAATTATTGCTCCTCCTCAAAAACGTCGTCTTCTGCGCTCAAAAGATGACTGATAGCTGCGAGCACTGGAGTTTTCTTCTTCCTTTTCAACCTTGCCAACAACCGTGTTCGTGATTCCGCCGCCATTTTAAAAGCGCCTTGTTCTAATTGGCCGTTTCCCAACGAGGCAGAGCGACTTTCGCGAACGCCCGCGAGCATTTGCTTAAGAAACGCGGCCCAGATACAGTCTGAAGCAAGTTCGCCACGAGCAAAAGGTCACGTGGTCAGTTTCTATGTAAACAAAGATGGCGGCGCCCACCGAAGGCCTCGTTGAAGTGGAACTAAGAAATGGCTTAAAATGAGTTTGCGGGTGGACGGAGACCTTCTGTCCCAACTTGTGAAGAATAGTATACTGCACCGGGCCGTGGTCGCCAGTCATTCAGGGATATGTTGTGCGTGTTTGTGGGGAAGGAGTGGTCAAAGTGAGTACGTAAGGGTGTCTTACGTCTCCGTTTTGCATCGAGCAGAACACGCATATTACCGGTATATCATGCTCCAAGCCAGTAATTATTGCTCCTCCTCAAAAACGTCGTCTTCTGCGCTCAAAAGATGACTGATAGCTGCGAGCACTGGAGTTTTCTTCTTCCTTTTCAACCTTGCCAACAACCGTGTTCGTGATTCCGCCGCCATTTTGAAAGCGCCTTGTTCTAATTGGCCGTTTCCCAACGAGGCAGAGCGACTTTCGCGAGCGCCTGCGAGCGCATTTGCGGCCCAGATACAGCGACAAAACCGTGCCCAAAAACAGCCCCCACTTCCTGTCGGGCTCCGTCCACGCTACTGTGCACATTCCCGTGCAACCCGGCTCATTATGTGACCACGCCGTCAGTTTAGACGACTGAGCTGTGTTGGACTGATATGGTGCAAGCTATACTACCGATAGGTACACGTTTTGGAAAGCAATTATGTTTCTTGCGTAAACATTTCAGCTCGAGCTTGCAGAACGAAAAGTAAAACCGCAATTTGGATATGTTGTTGCCGATAAAACGCGCAGTGTTCCTCCGTCCGTGCAGTGGTCATGGCAGCAGCCGTGACTGAGTCAGTACTGTCTGCAGTGTCCCCCATACAAGTCGTGTCACTTTTGAATTTGGTCAGTGTCGCTCGTATGCTGTGCTGTCGCCGTCAGCATGGCGCAACGAATGTTGACGGTAAGTTGGGGGGGGGGGGGGGGGGAATTTGACGAGTTGTGTGAGAAATGTAGAGTACGCGGGCACTCGGATTTGCCAAGCGCGTTTTATCGGCAACATCTCCAAAT
This sequence comes from Batillaria attramentaria, assembly GCA_018292915.2. Classification (NCBI taxonomy): domain Eukaryota; kingdom Metazoa; phylum Mollusca; class Gastropoda; family Batillariidae; genus Batillaria; species Batillaria attramentaria. The sequence continues at coordinate 1,542,171 of JACVVK020000003.1, forward strand.
TGCGGTTTTGCTTTTGGTCCTGCAAGCTCAAGCTAAAATGTTTACGCAAGAAACAAAATTGCTTTCAAGTACGTGTACTTACCGGTAGCAGCATAGCTTGCGCCATGTCCGACATCGCTCAGTCTAAAATGACGTATCCGCGGCGTGGTCACATAATGAGCCGGGTTGCACGGGGATCATGTGCACAGTAGCGTGGACGGAGCCCGACAGAAAGTGGGGGCAGTTTTTTCGGCACGGTTTTGTCGCTGTTTGAACACTGTGTGAACTCTGCAACTGTGACAGAGTTGACTGTGCTTGCACGGTCGACTCTGTAAATTTGTTTCACACTTGGGAAAGCTTTTTGTTGGGAGCTTAGATCTGTAAAGTCATCATTTGTTTCAGGTGCACCATTTCTACTCATCATTCATCTACATTTACACATCGAAAGAAAGAAATAATAGAAAATCATCGTACCGTTTTATGTGTTACTCTTCTCTTTTCACTTGTTGGTTGCTTGGCTAGTTTAAATAAATATATACTTTGATATATAATTAAAGTTTAAACCAATCAACGGTTGAAATATACCTCTGGGTAAAGTCGATGCCTTTTTTCTTTACACAGAGGCTGCACGCTGGAGTCTACGGATGTTGATGCTTTAATTACGCAAAACCTGCTTTACGTCACTCGAGTTAACGTCGTCGTCACATGCTCGCCCACGATAGTAACAAACGTCTTGACGCCTGCACTGTTGCAACGCACCGGGAAAGTTTGGCTTGATCGATGAGAACTATATGTCTTAATTATTCCCAGTCACAGAGCTTAATGCCATGGCTATTCTTCGGGCGTTTCAACACCTGCTACTTTCCATGTGCATATGGGTACATGTATTCCACACTGCGAACTCGTGCGAACCATGCAAAATGTACAAGCTCGACGGCGTTACTGTCAACTGCACCCGGATGAAACTTTTCGTCGATTGCGCAAAAATGGTTCCAAATAGCGCTGAGTGTAAGACGTCAGCCGATGCGGTTCCATTTGGCGATCATTGCGATGAATTGGGCAGGCCCAAGTCAGTCGGAGCGGGGACCCGCCTGTCACAGCCTCTGCTCTGGGTATACCTGACCCTTACTGTCGGCCTGTTGTGTTTCTTCTAGTACCCGAGGCAGGTGACCAACTTTGTTTTCCTCTTCATTCTCCCACTGCGATTGGCAGAATCCCGTGGCCTCAGGCGAGGTAACTACGGTAAAAATTGAAACATCGAGCTGGTGTAGCAAACTAACACAAAGCTGACTAATGCAGCAAATCACAATAAATTACGTTTACCCGATGCAAAGTTTCCAACCGTATACGCATTTTGCGACAACTCGCGCAGCGTACTGGCAGTGAGAGGAACCAGCGGCAGTAGAGATTGAGAGGAACAAAGCCATTGATATAGTAGGACATAGCAGAACAAAACTAATCACGCCATTGATCTAAGTATAACACGGACAAAGGAGACGACATGCCAGATTACATCACCGCGTCCCAAAGTCGTGACGTCTACGTATCTTTCTGTCTCTCATCCCCTGTGGCTCAGTTCAAACGAACCCTTTCAGTGTAATAGACGATTCCACTCCCGCCAATCAAAAGGGGCGAGCCCCCAGAATTCAGCCAGTTGCGTGCTGCGGCATAATAAGGCGCACGGTTACACGACTGCCAGTCTGCATGTTGCCGTACTCGGCTGCCTGCTAGCGGGCAGCGGTTTTGGCGCACACGCAGCCTGCGGCGTTGCAAGGTTTACGCAGTGATTGGTCAGTTGGCTGTACGGGCTGCCTGTGGCTAGCTGGTTGCCAGGAAAAATAGAACGGCTTTCTATTCCCGCACCGGCACCGGCAAGGGGGATTTGCCAGCTGCCCGCCAGCGATTTAATTAGGGTTTCCTGCGTTTCCAGCCCTGCAAGTACCAATCCTGGCAACGTGTAGCAGCGGCCCTAGCACAACACATGGCATGGTCTGGCAAACTCCCTTGCCAGACACTAAAGAGGGAAGCATATAATTACAGTTTGCTAAGTATAAAACGTGGGAAGAAAGCGACGAGTCCATTGAGGCCAGTTGAGGAAAAAGTCCATAACGTCAATGTCTTTCATCTTGAAATCACCCCCCTTTTCTATAAAATGACGTCATGGACGTACTGTGTTTTGCCAATACACGGCAGAGTAAAGGGGCGGGGCTTTGTCCTCGGGGCTTGTCAAGTTGAGCCGTCTATTAACAGGTAGCCAACAGGCCCGTATCCACGCCTTACGATTCTCCATGGCAACCCATCTGTTTCTTTCTGTCGTGTAATGGCACAACACAGTAGGTCAAATGACACTGCGAAGATTGCGAACTTGAACCTTTTCTCGGTACCACTGTATTTACAAGCGGGTTACTCAGCTGGGCGTTTTGTTGCAGGTGCCTTGCAAATCAGTGGAACCAGTTAAGCTCCGACTTCCCAAGCTTGATTTTATTTGAGACTCTGCCAACGTTGACCGGCAATAAAGCCGCTTTGCATTTTGAATCTGCATCTATGGATAAAGATAACTGTATTAATGCCATTGTTTGGAAATTTCTTTGGTCAAGGCTGTCACAAACATAAGCATAAATAATTTAAGTCACTAGACATACGTCTGCAAGAATACGTACTCTTTCACAACAACATTGACACAAACATCACCCTCGCATCAAGCACGTACAACCAGCACACTGATTTTCTCGATCTCACACTCATGGCAATAGACGGACAACTACACTACAACTACTACACCCACCCACCCACCCCCCCCCCCCCCCCCCCGCAAAAAAAAAAAAAAAAAAACCCGCACTTTAATACCTCTTGCCAACTTCCAGCATGCATCCTGAACTCCAAGCGCCAATCGCTAAATGTCAGTTCCTTTGGACCCTCCGAAACTACTGTCTCCTACAAGACCAACAAACCAATCATCATGTCGATTCTCTCAGAAGCTCTCAGACAAAGAGGAGACTCCACACGTCTTCTCTGCAAGGCATATAGAGGAGGAAAAGGAACTTTTCAAGCACAACACCAACGACAACCCAAACCACAACGCCCAGTTCTAGTCACAACCTACCACCCAGAAATCCACAACCTCCCTACAGCCATCCGCAACCACAACAACCAACATCTGCACCATCTGACAGACAACGCCTTCAACTACAACTTACATCCCCCCCCCACCCCACTCATTGTCGCGGAGAAACGATCGAGACATCGCCGAGACCACCTAGCCAGAGCCAAACATCCAAAACTGCAATCAGCTTAACCCACCTCATTGTCGCGGAGAAACGATCGAGACATCGCCGAGATCACCTAGCCAGAGCCAAACTTCCAAAACTGCAATCAGCTTAACCCACCTCATTGTCGCGGAGAAACGATCGAGACATCGCCGAGACCACCTAGCCAGAGCCAAACTTCCAAAACTGCAATCAGCTTAACCCACCCGTTGGTACATCTTGCACGGAGCTACCGGGCACTCTCCCCAAGATAACAACCCCAAGTGACCCTATTTTATGACATTTCCTCGGTTTAACTTTACCAATCCTAGAACAAATATTGAGTTTGATCCAATCTTTTGACTGTTTCTTGACCATCCATTCATCAATGATCATATTATATACACATATCATTCCTCGCTCTGACTTGCCGCAACGTTTCTGTAATTTCTTTTCACATAAGATTCAAAAACTACGTGATGAGCTTGACTCTCGTTCTTCCGAACCTCCTGTATTTGCTGAACACGATGCTGCATGTTTTTGCCAGTTCCTTCCTGTTTCAGAGAAGGAAATTCGCGAAGTGATTACGCAGTCGCCAACCAATAGCTGCTCACTCGACCCCACCCCAACTTCCTTCACAAAACATTGTCTGTCCGACCTTGTGCCGCTGATAACAGCTACTGTAAACGGCTCACTTTCCACAGGTCATGTACCATCGCAGTTCAAGAAGGCCGTTGTTACCCCTCTTCTGAAGAAGCCCGGTCTGGATTCCAATGAACTCAAGAATTATAGACCTGTGTCAAACCTACCTTTCATTTCAAAGATCCCAGAAAAAGTCGTTTCGAAACAGTTGAGATCACGCACATTCTGAAATTTATAACAATACTAGCAGAGGACCCGGCTTCGCTCGGGTATACATGTATACCAGTTTACTTGTTGTGGGCAGGCGGCGACGGCTTGAAGAAACACGTAAAATTTCAGTCGGGCATCCCCCTCCCCCCCCCCCACCCCCCCCCCCACCCCTCTCTCTCTCTCTTGTTTGGTAAACTATGTACGTGTGTGTGTCTTAGTCGAAAAGGTGAAGTCGGTTACCGTGCACTCCCCCGGCGACTCTATTAGACCAGTTTAAAAATGAACCTTGGGGTGTGCTGAGCACATTAAATCATTGTTCCCAAAAATCGGCAGGGTTGCACCAAGAGTTACAGCCCTTTAAGTGAGGGTACTGTCCGCGCTCACTGACCACACGCACCATAATGCATTGACAAGCGGTGATTTCAATCACTCAAAAGTTTCCCTTATATTTCACAATATAGATAAGACCATGTATGACTATGTTTATAAACGTTTCTTGTCTTCAATAAAACAAACAAAAACAAAATACAGCTGGATACTGCTTCACAGTGTTGGTTGACGTAAGCCAAGTATTCCACCAGCGGGGAAAGTCTTGAATGGAGGGAGACAATGCCTTGTTCTCTTTCCTTGAGTCTAATGCATCATATCTGTGTGCATTTCTTTGTCTCCTATACCGTAAGTGGGGTATTCTGGTTATTTCAAACTTGACTGTGTCCTTCTGCAATGTGTCTTGGTGTCACAATATCAGATTTAACCTCCTACCCCCCAAATTGTCAAATTACAAGAAATCTCTCTTGTGGATTATCCCAAGCAATGTTTTGCCAGTAAAACTACTATCAATGAACACGTTTTCAGAGAAAGTGTTAATCTCTACCAGAACATGTGAAAAAATGTTAGGTAGAGTGCATCTAAAGCAGCCCTTAAAGGCAATATCGTTGTTTCACATCGTGATAAAATCAAACAGAACTGCTCTTTTCTGTTTTCTGAAATCAAATATGTTACATCTGTCGGCATTTCTTTGTCTCAGCGAACCCAGGCGGGGTATGTTGGTTATTACAAACCTGATTATTTGATGCTGCATTGTGTCTTAGCGTCACAGTAACCGATTTAAGCTCCCCACCCCCCAAAATGTTGAATTACAAGACATGTCTGTAATGGTAACCTTAAACGATGTTTTGCCACTAGAACTACTACAAATCAACATGTCTTCAGAGAAAATAACATTATGCACCAGAAAAAAAATGAACAAAGTCGGATATGGTGCATTAAAACTTGCGCATCGTTGTTAATTGCGTGGTTTCAAGTCTTAATAGAATCAGGACATTTTTTGCCATTTTGTCGACAAGGTAAAGCTGGTAACCTGGAACCCGGCCCCAGCGACTCTATTAGACCGGTTTAAAAATCAACCTTAGGGTGTGCTGAACACATTAGATCATTGTTCCCATAAATCCGTTAGCTTGCACCAACAGTTACAGCTCTTAACGTATATGACCCCCATACGCACTGAAGACAAGCAACAGACTGCAATTGACAGACACGTAATTTCAATCACTCAAAACAATTTGTCTTCTATTTGCCAATACAGATCAAACCATCCATGGCAGTGTTTATAAGCGTCTCTAGTCTGAAATAAAACAAACAGAAATGAAATACAGCCGGATACTGCTTCACAGTTTTGACTTACGTAAGTCAAGTTTTCCATCATTGCAGAAGATCGTAGATATACGGAGAAAATGCCCTTTTTAGTTTTCTTAACTCAAACGCATCAAAGCTGTCAGCAATTCTTTGTCTCAGGTACCAGCATTGAGGTATGTGGAATATTCTGAACCTTATTCTGCGGTGCTGCGATGGGTCTTGGTGTCACAATATGAGATTTAACCTCCTACCCCCCAAAAATGTCAAACGACAAGAAATCTCTTTGTGGATAACCCTAAGCAGTGTTTCGCCAATGTAACTGCTACCAATCAACACGTTTTCGTACAAAGTAATAATATCCGCCCGAACATGTGAAACTGTCAGGTATCGTGCATTAAAACTAGCCATTGAAGGAAATTTCGTTGTGTCAAATCTTGATAAAATTAAACAAAACTTGCCCTTTTCTTGTTCGTGAATCGAATGCATTATATCTGTCAGCAATTCTTTGTCTCAGAGATTGCAAGTGAGGTATCTGAGTTATTGCAAACCTGTTGTTTCAATGCTGCAACATGCCTGGGTGTCACAGTATTAGATTTAAGCTCCTATCCCCCCAAAACTTCAAATTACCAGAAATCTCCTTGTGGATAACCACACGCGGTGTCTTGCCAATGAAACTACAACTAATCAACGCATTTTCATAAATAAGTAATGATATGCGCCAGAACATGTGAAAAGCAGCTAGTGAAGTGCATCAAACCTAGTATGTTATGGCAATTTTAGTGATAGAAGCCTCATAAAATTAGAGGCAAAACTTCATTTTCTCTCTTCTTAGATCAAATGCATCATATCTGTGAGCAATATTTTGTCTCATTTAACCCAGGTGAAGTCTCTAGGCTATTTCAAATCTGGTTTTGTTATGCTGAGATCTGTTTGGATGTCACAGTATAAGATCTACGTTCCATAATCCATAAAATCCCTCCCATAATGTCGAAGTACAAATAATGTTTTTAGTGGATATCTTCAACCGATGTTTACGAATAAAACTATTACCAATCAACACATTATCACAAAACGTAATGGTATAAACCAGTAGACGTCAGGTGGGGTGCATTGAAGCTATCGCGCTCAAAACATCGCTTGGATTTGGAACTAACCATATAAGAGATGTCCTCCTGAAATTCTACAGTTTTGGGAGGGAGGAACTTACATCTGATGCTGTGACACCCAGACACGTCTCAGCATCATAGAGCCAGGCTGGAAACAACCCAGAGACTTCTCTTCAGTTCTATAGGACAAAACATTGCTGACAGATATGGTACATTTCATTTAAGCAAGGAGATACTGACGTTTTTCCTTGATTTTGTTAAGACGATAATACGAGATTGCCGTAGGTAATGTGCTAGTTGTATGCATTCTACCTGACTTTTTCAACGTTTGTCTGGAGCAATTCATTATTTTCTCTGATGATCTGATTAATAGTAGTTCTTTCGGTAAAATATTGCTTGAAGGTATTCATAAAAGACATGTCTTGTACTTCGACATGATGGGGGGTAGGAGCTTAAATTTTATACTGTGAATCCCAGGCACAGTGCAATATCAAATTACCATGTTTGTTATAATGCAGATACCCCGCTTGAGTTCTCCGAGACAAAGGATTGCTGACCGATATGATACATTTGATGTTAAAAAAAAAGAAGAGAAAATGGTGTTTTTTCCTTGATTATATTAAGACCTAAAACAAAGAGAGTGCAATGATGTACTAGTTTAAGTGCAACCTACTCGACCTCTTCCACTTCTGCATGGAGCATATTATAACTATTCTCTGAAGAAGTATTGATTCGCAATAGTTCTGTTCGTAAAACTTCGCTTGAAAGTATCCATAAAAGGCATGTCCTGTACTTAAAAATGATGGGGGGTAGGAACTTGAATCTAATACTGTGAAACCCTGGCACATTGTAGCATTCAATAACCAGGTTTTTAATAACCCAGATACAACACATGGGTTCTCTGAGACAAAATATTTCTGACAGATAGGATACACTGGATTTAGGAAAAGAGAAACGGACTGTATTCCTTATATCTATTAAGACTTAAAACAACGCGAATGCCATGATGTGCTCGTTCTATTATGCTACCTGCTTGACTTTTCTACCTTTGTGTGGAGCATATTATCAGTTTCTCTGAAGGCCTGTTGATGTGTAGTAGTTCTGTTGGTAAAACATCGCTTGTGTTTACCCATTAACAGACATGTCTTATACTTCACCATCACAGTGTTTGGGGGTGAGGAGCTCAAATCCAATACTGTGATGCCATGACACATTGCAGCATCCAATAACAAGGTTTGAAATAATGCAGACACCTCCCCGGGGTCTTCAGATACCAAAACAAATGCCAACACATGTAAGGCATCTGATTTAAGAAAAGAGATGAGGGTAGGTTTTGTTTAATTTTATCAAGATTTGACACAACGAAATTCCCTTCAATGGCTAGTTTTAATGCACGATACCTGACAGTTTCACATGTTCGGGCGGATATTATTACTTTGTACGAAAACGTGTTGATTGGTAGCAGTTACACTGGCGAAACACTGCTTAGGGTTATCCACAAAGAGATTTCTTGTCGTTTGACATTTTTGGGGGGTAGGAGGTTAAATCTCATATTGTGACACCAAGACCCATCGCAGCACCGCAGAATAAGGTTCAGAATATTCCACATACCTCACTGCTGGTACATGAGACAAAGAATTGCTGACAGCTTTGATGCGTTTGAGTTAAGAAAACTAAAAAGGGCATTTTCTCCGTATATCTACGATCTTTTGCAATGATGGAAAACTAGACTTACGTAAGTCAACACTGTGAAGCAGTATCCGGCTGTATTTCATTTCTGTTTGTTTTATTTCAGACTAGAGACGCTTATAAACACTGCCATGGATGGTTTGATCTGTATTGGCAAATAGAAGACAAATTGTTTTGAGTGATTGAAATTACGTGTCTGTCAATTGCAGTCTGTTGCTTGTCTTCAGTGCGTATGGGGGTCATATACGTTAAGAGCTGTAACTGTTGGTGCAAGCTAACGGATTTATGGGAACAATGACCTAATGTGTTCAGCACACCCTAAGGTTGATTTTTAAACCGGTCTAATAGAGTCGCTGGGGCCGGGTTCCAGGTTACCAGCTTTACCTTGCCGACAAAATGGCAAAAAATGTCCTGATTCTATTAAGACTTGAAACCACGCAATTAACAATGATGCGCAAGTTTTAATGCACCATATCCGACTTTGTTCATTTTTTTCTGGTGCATAATGTTATTTTCTCTGAAGACATGTTGATTTGTAGTAGTTCTAGTGGCAAAACATCGTTTAAGGTTACCATTACAGACATGTCTTGTAATTCAACATTTTGGGGGGTGGGGAGCTTAAATCGGTTACTGTGACGCTAAGACACATTGCAGCATCAAATAATCAGGTTTGTAATAACCAACATACCCCGCCTGGGTTCGCTGAGACAAAGAAATGCCGACAGATGTAACATATTTGATTTCAGAAAACAGAAAAGAGCAGTTCTGTTTGATTTTATCACGATTTGAAACAACGATATTGCCTTTAAGGGCTGCTTTAGATGCACTCTACCTAACATTTTTTCACATGTTTTGGTAGAGATTAACACTTTCTCTGAAAACGTGTTCATTGATAGTAGTTTTACTGGCAAAACATTGCTTGGGATAATCCACAAGAGAGATTTCTTGTAATTTGACAATTTGGGGGGTACAATACAATACAATACAATACAATACAATACAATAAATCTTTATTATCCCCTTCGGGGGAAATTATGGTGTGGGGATCATAAAAACATAGTACAAGATAGTACATTAAAATCACTCAAACAAATAAATATACAGCTTAAAGTATCACATCATATCCTAAATATCACATCATTGCTATGCCATCACAGCCTTAAAACACACACACACACACACACACACACACACACACACGCCCCCCCCCCCCCACCTCCACCAACCTGATCAGCTGACAGCCGCAGGCATGGCACCCTTGGATTTTCTATTTAGAATTAGAATTGAGGATGCTGACAGTTGACGGTATAAAACTAAGCTGATATCTTTTTGTGCGGCACTTCGGTGCGCGCAGTCGTCTACCTGAAGGAAGGGTTTCAAAGAATGTATTTAAAATGTGGGTATTGTCGTTTCGAATGTTGGTGGCCTTGCCCGCGGCTCTCGCTGTGAAGAGGTCAGTGAGAGTTTGCTGTTTTGTTCCCACAATCTTACTACACACATTCACAATGCCATTCAATCTGTTTTTCTCTTTCACACCCAGACAACCAAACCAGCAAACAAACGAAAACGTAAGAACTGACTCTATAAAAGCTTTGTAACATGATTCTAGAACACGGGAACTGACGAGATGGGCACGTAACTGTTATAACATATACATCCTCTGTCTGCACTTGGTATACACACATTCAACATGGTCATGAAAGTTCAACTTCTCGTCTACAACAGTGCCCAGGTACTTGTATGTACTCACTCTTTCAACGGTTTCGCCATCTATTGTCAGCGGAGGTATATCAGACTGGTTTCTCTTAAAATCAACAACCATTTCTTTTGTTTTGGTCACATTCATCTGCAGGTAATTATCTGAACACCAGCTTACAAATGCTGTCACCTCCTCTTCAAAAGATGAAGGTGAATCTGACAGATCAATTAATGCTGTGTCATCAGAAAATTTGATGAGGTGTGATTTGTCACCTACAGGCTGGCAGTCATTGGTATACAGGGTGAAGATAAATGGTGAGATCACTGTGCCCTGGGGCGTTCCAGTACTTATGTGTCTAATGTCAGACAAGCCAAAAGCAGTAGAATGTTCAGTCTGAGGAGAGTACATAGAGACAGAGGGGGGAGAGACAGAGGAGTGAGAAGAGGAGACTGCAGCAGAAGAAGAAGAGGAAGAAGAAGCAATGGTAGAACTGTGACTGTCAGTCTTATACTTGACAGCTTGTGTGCGATTTGTAAGAAAGTCACAGATCCATAGTGTGAGATGAGGATTGACATGCATGTCATGTAGTTTCTTGGCCAGTAAGTGCGTCTGTACCGTATTAATGGCCGAGGAAAAATCCACGTACAGAATTCTGGCATATGAACCCCCGTGATCAAGGTGAGTATGGGTATAATGTAGTAGAGACAATACAGCATCATCAACACTTCTGTTGTGTCTGTGAGCAAACTGATGTACATCCAGTACTGACTGTGTCTGGTTCTTTAACATAGACAGAATGATTCTCTCAAAACATTTCATGATAACAGATGTTAGTGCTATCGGACGAAAGTCGTTCAGTTCCGAGGCAGACTGTTTTTTCGGAACTGGGCAGATGGTGGCAGCCTTCCAAAGTGAAGGGATTGTATGTGTTTCAAGTGACATATTGAAAAGTGTACAAAAGACATCCGAAAGTTCCTCACTGCATGCTTTAATAGGGCGACTGCTGATAGGAGGTTAAATCTGATATTGTGACACCAAGACACATTGCAGAAGGACACAGTCAAGTTTGAAATAACCAGAATACCCCACTTACGGTATAGGAGACAAAGAAATGCACACAGATATGATGCATTAGACTCAAGGAAAGAGAACAAGGCATTGTCTCCCTCCATTCAAGACTTTTCCCGCTGGTGGAATACTTGGCTTACGTCAACCAACACTGTGAAGCAGTATCCAGCTGTATTTTGTTTTTGTTTGTTTTATTGAAGACAAGAAACGTTTATAAACATAGTCATACATGGTCTTATCTATATTGTGAAATATAAGGGAAACTTTTGAGTGATTGAAATCACCGCTTGTCAATGCATTATGGTGCGTGTGGTCAGTGAGCGCGGACAGTACCCTCACTTAAAGGGCTGTAACTCTTGGTGCAACCCTGCCGATTTTTGGGAACAATGATCTAATGTGCTCAGCACACCCCAAGGTTCATTTTTAAACTGGTCTAATAGAGTCGCCGGGGGAGTGCACGGTAACCGACCTCACCTTTTCCACTATCTGTGAGTCTCTTTTTTTCTCCCCACCCCACTCTCGGCCTCTCTCTCTCTCTGTCTTCCACCCCCCCCCCTCCTCTCTCTCTCTCTCTCACACACACACACACACTCTCTACACCACTCCCCCCCCCTCTCTCTATGTCTTCCGACCCCCCTCCCCCCCTCTCTCTCTCTCTCACACACACACACACACGGCGGGCGTGTATGGATGACGTAACCTATGTCAGATTTTCAGTGACGTGAGTTTTCAAGAAAATGACATCACAAAAGATCACTGTTCGATCTTGTGCGTGCGTTTGTTTGGGGCGCGTGCCGTGCTTGCGTGGGATGCGTAACCTACGTCAGATTTTTCAGTGACGTGAGTTTGAAAGAAAATGACATCACAAAAGATCACCAGTGTTCGTTCCTGTATTACTGACTTCCCTTGTCTCGATCTCGCTCTTTATGTTGTTTCCATAGTAATGGAAACAACATCATAGGACGGGCTAAATTTTCCACAAATAAAAGCGACACAAAAGGGACAGAAACCACTTAACTTTGACAAAGGACGGCACAGGTCGACGTTTCGGCTTACGCCTTCTTCAGGACATAAACAAATGGGACATAACTTCAACAAACAAGCAAAAGGTAACTCTGCGGACGTACTGACATACACGGCGCGGGAAAAAAAAAAAAAAAAAAAGGGAGGGCGAAAAAAAAAAAAAAAAAAAAAAAGGGTGGGCGAGAAAAGGACCAGAAAAAATAGCAAAATTATCACAACACCCATCCTTAGGTGACAGAAGACCATGGACTGTGTGTGGAAAAAAAAAATGTTGGGCAGAAAAGAACAAAACAGAATAGTGAAAATTAGCAATCACAACACCCATCCTTTGGTGACACAGGACCATGGATTGTGTGTGAAAAAAGTTCAGAGGGTTATGTTACGGCTTTTCGTTCAAACCACCCGGGGCCTGACTTCCCAGGCGCTGAATAATGTGCGACTCCATGTCGCGTCTGTCTGTGGCGTCACCGTGCATAAGCCACAGGCCAGTTACTGTCATATTTAAGATGGAGTGGCCTGCAGAATTGAAATGCACGGCAACGGGTTTTATTCTGTTGTGTCTGGTGTCGGCGATATGTTCAGCAAAGCGTGTTGCCAGGCTACGTCCAGTTTCCCCAACATACAGTTTGTGACATGCGGTACAGATGATGGCGTATATGAGGTTTGTACTGTCGCATGTGAAGTGGCGTTTGATGGTCATTTTTCCTTTGGGGCCCTTGACAGAAGTCACTGTTGAGACATGACAGCAGGTTTTGCAATTTTGTTTTTTGCATGGAGTTGTACCAGGGGGTAGGGGTTGGTGGGGCCTGACATTGGCGCGAACCAGAAGGTCTCGTAAGTTGGTGTCCCTCTTGTATGCAACAAGAGGTGGGGTGTGGAAGGTCTGTCCAACTGTGCAACTCTTCGACAGAATGTGCCAGTTGGACATGATGATACGTTGGACTGACAGATTATGGGGGTGAAATGGAATGGAGAAAACCGGACGTTCCTGGGCAACTGTATTAGAAGAGGTGTTAGGATGGTGGTGTGTTGTGACTTTCAAAAGGGCTGCATCAATGGTGGTTTGGGGATAGCCCCTCTTTATAAAGAACTGCGACATTTCAACTGAACGTTCTTGAAAATCCTCCAAATCTGAACAAAGCCTCTTAAGGCGAAGGAACTGTGAATATGGGAGGCTGTGTTTAGTGGCAGGACTGTGTGATGAATCGTAATGCAGGTATGCATGTGAGTCTGTAGGCTTGTAGTGCACTGAGGTGGAGAGTGAACCGTTTTGAAGATTTACGGAGATGTCAAGGAAGTTGACTGCAGTCGCTGAGATGGCGTACGTGTATTTGATGGCTGGGTGGAAGTTTCGCAAGAAATCGATGTATTCCAGGAGTTGTTCTTCGGAAAGAGAGGTCGCTCCAAACCCGTCGTCAATATATCTCTTGTACAGCTCAGGGACCGGGCCTGTGTACAAAGACTGCATTCTATACTCCAGGTACCCCATGAAGAGGCAGGCATAGGATGGGCCCATTTTCGTGCCCATGGCTACACCGCTGATCTGTGAGAATATCTCACCATTGAACTCAAATGTGTTCAAGGTGAGGACCAGTTCTGCCAGGGTTCGATATCTTTCCAAGGTGACGTAATCTACTGACGTTACTGCACCAGCATGTTCTGGGATGGTCTAGAAATTATTTTGCATCGAAATGCAGTATCTTTTCGCGATCTCTACAACTTGACATGTGGAAAGCGGGAATTTCAGTGGGTTTCGTTTTTGCCACTGACTCACACTCAGAAGCATAATGCAAAGATCTTGGAAACATAAAGATAGTTCACTTACCTCCCTTTGAGGGACAACGCGTAAGAGTTGTCTGCGCGCATTAGCGCGCATCCCGCAGATCTACGCAGTAATGGCAGAAAGCCAGAAACCACGCAAAAATTCGGGCGTGCAATGGTGTGCAGCGCCGAATTGCTGTCAGAAGCGAACACCAGGAACGGGAAAACCTTTCTGTAGATTTCCCCCTTGAAAAATAGAGGTAGGTATGCCTACGATATCGAAGTTGGAGCCAAGATCGGTATCGAAGTTGGAGCCAAGATTATGTTTTCTCCCAAACATAACACATAGCATCACACGTGAAAACCAAAATCGCCGCATCCACGACGTGTGACTGGCGTAAATTTAGTATAGAATCCGCATGCTTGTAAAAAGTATGTTTGTTTGACCCAACCCTACACTAGCCGCCGTAAAGGGTGAGTGAGTGAGTGAGTTTTTAGGGCTTAAAGCCGCGCAAGCCACAAAGACTAATTCGCGGCTGAGTGTGCCTGCACTACATGAAAAAAACAAAAAAGTAACGTTGGACAAAGGATGCAGACTGGTCTACGGGGCAATATAAACCTAGGACATGCAGGAGACGCTGCACCTTCATGCTAATTTCTCGAACTCCCGGTTACAAAACAGCGTAGAAAACAAACGACAATTACAACTAGGTAAAACAAAGATAAATACTAAGCGCATATACAGCAAATATTACAACTTATCATCTCCTAGGCGCAAGCCGCCGTAAAACATTTTAACAAAATAAACAAAAACGAAGATGTCAGCGACTGACAGGTGGTCTCCCCCCATATATTTCGCATGTGTTTTAGGCCTATGGAAAACATAAGTACTCTCAAAGTTCCGGAGGACGAACGAAAGATCTAGTTTGGCTTTCACTGCTGTACGTAGGCTACGCAGTGCATTTCGTTCGATGTGTTCAAGTAAAACTAGTACGGAACACAGAAAGATTGAATGTGCGAGAGATCCAAAGATGGACGCATCCGCTGAATACTTCCTGCTAACTCAGCATTAATCATATCTGCGACCGACGATCCAGCAGATTCTATGTTGTGATATGGTTTTACAATGGTTAGAATGAAGTTCAGCCGGATGATTTTGTTCTGTGTGTGTGTGTGTGTGTGTGTGTGTGTGTGTGTGTGTGTGTGTGTATCAGTGCAACGTGCCGCTAGCACAGTTCAAGTCAACGTTATTTGTAAAGTTTAAAAAAAAAAAACACCACCGCCAACAAAACAACAAAAACAACACCAAAACCTGATGTCTGCGCCTGCCACGTGTGTTTACTGCTGTTTGTTTACACTGCATGCAAACCTCTTGATTTTTAAGAAAAGAGTTCTGTACATACCTACAGATTTCCCCCCAACAGTATGTGAACTGGAACAAGTGCCGATGAACGTACCTGCCGCCGTGTGTGTGTGTGTGTGTGTGTGTGTGTGTTCTGAATTTAGATGCAGGTAGACGCTAGCACAATTTAAGTCACCGTGATTTGTAAAGTTGCCAGGGAAAAAAAAAATTACGCTGTATCTGCGTCAGCCGCGTGTGTTTACTGTTTGTTTACACTGCATGCACACGTACCACTTGAGGTCTTTTTTTTTTTTTTTTTGACAAGAAAGCGAGAAAAAAAATGTTTGTTTTTCAACAGGAATACCAAAAGAAGTATTTCCCCGTTTATATTTGTCTGTTATTTCAACAATTCGG
Source organism: Batillaria attramentaria (assembly GCA_018292915.2). Classification (NCBI taxonomy): domain Eukaryota; kingdom Metazoa; phylum Mollusca; class Gastropoda; family Batillariidae; genus Batillaria; species Batillaria attramentaria. The sequence continues at coordinate 1,557,984 of JACVVK020000003.1, forward strand.
CGCAGAACACAATTGCATGCCCGGCTTTTGTGATCGCTTTCCACTTTCCGCCATGCTGTCACTATAGGGGCCAGATCTGGGATGCGCGCTAATGCGGGCAGACAACTCTTCGCGTTGTCCCGCTATATGTCTCTCTTACGAGGGCAGGAGTGACGCGTCTTTCTGATTCCAAGGTCTTTGCATAATGTGTGTGTGTGTGTGTGTGTGTGTGTGTGTGTGTGTGTGTGTGTGTGTGTGTGTGTGTAGGGGGGGGGGGGGTGCGTGCGTGCGCGCGCAAGCGCGCGTCTAAGGCGAGAGAGAGAGAGAGAGAGGGTCTCTTCTCCGATACCAGTAAGCAATCGTCTGTCAGTCAGGTCTGCGGGAAGTAACTCTGTCAAAGGGGAACGACTTTATTACAAGAATTCATTCACCCATGTAGAACCTCGCATACGCCAAAAAGTTGTGACGTCAACCAGCTAGGCGAGCTCACACGACCTCATGTGTTTGGGTTTTTGCAAGTGCATAGAGGCACGATAAGGGTTTTCAGTACTTTCTTTATGTCAGCATGCTCTATGATCAGTTCCAAGAACTCCCGTCTGGGCGCCGCTACAGAGTACCGAGAGCGAGGAAAAATTTGTTTAAGAAATCTTTCATTCCCTCAGCAGTATCTATTTTAAACTCATGACTGTGTTTACTGCCCGTCCCCAGTATGTATAGATTTTATTTGTTGAGATTTTCAAAACTGGGCTTACTACTCAGCTGTGTCATGTCCGCTATGCCCTTGCCATCTTTTAGTTTAGATTTCTTAGTTTAGTTGCATAGTATTAGACTTGGACATCACACATTACTTTAGGATCTGTGTTTAATATGTATGGATTTATATGAGATAAATTAATGTGTGTGTGTGTGTGTGTGTGTGTGTGTGTGTGTGTGTGTGTGTGTGAGCCAGAAGAAAATTTTCTGCCATCGACAGACAATAAAGTTATATTGAATTGAATTGAATTGAATTGAATTGAATTGATGTCAGAGAGCTTGCGTTCCGGCGTGTGCGCGCGGGCTGCATACATGACACAACGGCTACGACTGTGACTACAGCATGTCATTGAATGGAAACAACATATTGGGCTGGTGGTCATCTTGTTTAATATTGCCATTTCTTTTGTATAATTTCACCAGACTTGAAAGACTTTATTTTGTTTCTTTATTGCCTATGTTCTCCCCCAAGTGTCCCTCTAGGCTCATGGCAAATTTGGTGGCAATAGGCTGACTCGTTTGGACGCCAACCCCTGACACACAGACACACACACAGACGCTAGCCGCTTATTATATATACTTTCCAAAACAAAACAATACACTGAGCCATCAAACACACTCAAATAAGGAAACTAACTCCTACCAATTTGACGTCATTGCACATTTAACGTCATTTCATGACGATCATTTTAGAACATCATCTTGCCAAGCCTTTCCTCCACACAGATCTTCAGACTCTTTTATCTCACATTTCTCTTTTCTTTTTCGGCAACCCACTCACAGAAGTAATAAGAAATACCAAATCTACACCGTTCTCATAAAAACAAAAACAAACAAACAAACGCAAAAGGGAATCATTCATTGAACCAACAAGAACAAACTTCACCAAGGGAACTCACTCTCATCAATACAGGTAACATTCCTGAAACATTACATCATTCCACATCTTACGTATGTTAATACGTCACTTGAATCCCGTTTCCACACACATCTTTTCTTCCATGCATTGAAAGGTGATTTGATTCTCCAACGTTCCAAACAATTCTCTTCTCAATCCTTTCTTTCCTTCCATTCTTTTCTCACAAATAAGAAACTATTCAACGCAGTGCATAAGTAGGATCTACGTATTTCTATCAGTTCTTGAACAAAACATTTCTTATGGTTTCAGTACCGTTTCCTCACTGACTCCACTTCCACCATCACAACCTTCTTTTCCTCTGTGCACGTAAGTATCCTTCGGTTTTACCCATACATACCATATTTATTTTAACAATACAGTCAAACACGCTTAAGCCGAACTCGCCCGGGGAATGGAAAATCGTTTCGCTTATCCGAGTTTCTGCATATCCGAGTTCGGATAAGCCAAACCTTTCCCGAGAAATCACCCTGCAGTTCGGCTTAACCGAGTTTTTTTTCAGGATAAGTTGTATAATCACTTGGAATGTTTGTAAAAAGTTTGTTTGTTTTTTGTTTGTTTTTAAAGAGAATATCTTTGCTTCGTCGTGTATGCTGCTTTTCTATGGGCAAATGTATGCTATATGTATATGCAAATGTGAATAATGGCAACGGTCTGAGAGAGACACGGGTCGAGCTTATTGATTCCTCAGACTAGTAACACAGACAAAACTCTGTGTGTGTGTGTGTGTGTGTGTGTGTGTGTGTGTGTGTGTGTGTGTGTGTGTGTGCGTGTGTGTGTGTTTAAATGAATAAGATGAAAACAGTGACAAGTTATAAGTGCTTTCTTCAGTGGGGCTTTATTAAAAAAAAAACCAACAGCAACAACCAAATTATAAAACTAAATGGTGAACACACACACACACACACACACACACACACACACACACACACACACACACACACAAATGCGGTCGCATTACTGTACGCACAAATCAATGTACGCTCCACTCCGTTCCTGCACTCCACCACACCACCACCACCCCCTCACCTCCACCCCTCCCCCACCCTCACACACACACACACACACACACACACACACACACACACACACACACACAAATGTGCGCACTTCTATACGCACAAGCTAATGCACGCTCCATCCCCCCCCCCCCCCACACACACACACACAAGCATACACACACACACACACACACACACGCACACACACAAGCATTCACACACACACACACACACACACACACACACACACACAAGACACACACTGGGAGACTGCATGTTACACACTCCCTCCCCTACACTCGCCAAAAGAAACAATTGTGCACGCACAAATCTAAGCCCGAGCTCACATCCTTTTGACTAGCCCATAAACCACGCCCATCGCAAATCTCCCAAGGTTACCTTTCGACCTGCCCCTCACCTGTGCCCCTCCCTCGGTCATCCCATCTCTAACCCTGAACCCACCACCTAATTCACGCACGCAAACTTAGATCTACCACTTGTTCTGTCCAAACAATGGCGCCTGCAAAATATGTGGCACGCGTCATCAGTTTCCCGCATACTGAAAAACAGGTGACGTCAGTGTTCGTTTCCGTAGGATAATTATAGCCGTGACGATATATGTTCATAAGTTATCTTTCTTTCAAGCAAAAAAAAATTTTTTTAAAGTCTTTCCGACAGTGTTTAAAGGCTCTATACGCAGAACAAGCATACTATAGAGTGTTGAAAAAAAATCATCGAATGCGAGTAATTTGCGCATCAGAATCAGTCAGTCGGATCACAAAATAGCGTCTGAGATCGTTGTGGTGTCTCGGGTCGGCACATGTGTCGCTCTGGAAGCTTGTTCTGGCATCGCGTTCGAAGCAGACGCCAGTGAAGCTTTAGGCCGGGGACACCGAGACCACAATGACGTCACATCCTTTAGCGCGCGCCGCCCGTAGGATTTTGTTGGTGGGCTGGCTGCCTACGTGCGATCACGGTAAGCTTTATTCCACATTTTCATAATTTTGATAACATTCACGCATTGATTTCCAATCTGTGACATTCCAGTTTGGATTTCTGTGACCATTGTTATAAGTTTTGTAGGCTGCAATGGGTCAGCTAGCGCATCGTTGACTCGTTGACAGGATACTAAAGGCAAAGAATGAAAGATCAGTGTTGATCGATAACGCTTCCCACGATCTTCAAACTAGTTTACTTTATGAATCATCCTTCCTTTCCGTGGATCAAAATAAGAGCACCAGTTGATAAATTCAATCGTGTGTGTGTGTGTGTGTGTGTGTGTGTGTGTGTCAGTGTGTGCCGGCGTGAGGAGAGGGATGTAGGGAGGAATACGAGGTTGATTTTATTTCCAGTCACACTCAGACACACCATCAGAGCCCGGAGAGAGACAGAACGAAATTAAAATTTTGCCTACTACAGTAGTAACTGACTAAGTCCTTGTAGTCGCCCATGGTGTCAGTGACCATAAAATGTGCTTCAGATTATACAAGCTGGTTGTTTTACAGTTTGGTTTTTTTTGGGGGGGGGGTTGTGTTTTTTTTTTTGGGGGTTTTTTTTGCTGTTGTAGGAGAAGGGAGTATCACCAGCATGCTTGCATGGGGCAGAGGTGCTGCAGCATTAGGGACACGTACTATAGCAGCAATGCTGGAGGAAAGACGAGAACAGTTGAAGGTAAGACATTACACACTCGTCTTATTTTCAATATCCCTGAATAGTAAAAAGTAGGATACCATTACTCTTTTCTCTCTGCCAAACACATGCCCATGTGTGTGCACAGTGTAGTGTTTAATCACTGTGTTGAAGGTAGGTCATCCTGAAGTCCCAGTTTTAAGATGAAAAGGTTGGTATCTTGTAGCTGAGATTAAAGGTTGAAATAATAACAGGACAACAGGTTAGAATTTTTGATTACTGTAATAAGAGAGAGAGAGAGCCCTCTCACCCAGTGACAACACATAACTAAAATGCCTGTGGATTGTAATGTATATATTTCACTATTTTCAGAAGACAATGGACAAGATGGAGACAAGAAGACTGAAGGGGATGGCGGTAGACATGATTGAGGCACAGCCAGGCCTCATATTCAGCCTTCTGGAGCTGTAGGAGGGGCAGCCAGGTGGCCACATCCCTATGCCTCATTCTGGCCAGTCCTCCTGGTGCACTTTTGTCTGCTGCAGAAACATGCCATCCGATGCTGAACTTGAACGTCTCTGCCGTGGTTATGGTCAATGCCAATTTTTGCTCCCAGTAGGTACTTCCTCTACCTACTTCCTCATTAAAAGTAAACTGGTATTATTAAACTATGAAACATGTAGTTCTACTTTGCACCAGTGAAAATCTTACACTTGTCCCCTCATGCAAATGCATAATTATGCCTGAAATTTACAACCAAAACATTTACTTGTTGGTCCATGTTATTCTGTTTCCTCTCTCTTTTCACAGTTGAAAATAACAGACCTTACTCAGAAATACATGTACTCTTCTTATTTTAGGAAATCCAGTACCTGATTTTGGACAGGATGGTTCTGCAGCTGTCACAGATAATGAGGCGAGACATGCTTGTCTGCAATGGCAAAGATGATGAGCGCAAAGCTAACCACCGTGCTGTGTACAGGCAGTTCATCATGTGGAGGCATGGTCTAGGTGCAGGAGACAGGCGGGTCATCCCCACGTGTGTTGGTGATTCGGGGTCACTATCCTCACCCTATCAACCACTACACAGGATTTATCCCATCGAGGCTGAACTAGACTGTTGGTTTGAACACTAACTTCTCTGATGTTGCCATTTCCGTGCAGCTTACATGTGATATACACACCTTAGCAATGGAGCACCATGTTGGTAGCACTAATAATCACTCATGTTCATAGAAATGTTGTAAATGCTGACCACATGGGTGGTATTGTCGTGGTTTGTTTTTTTGTTTTTCTCTCTCCCTCTGTCTTCAAGAAGCTAAAAGGAGAGTGCTGACTGTAGACTTCCTGCATCAATCTTGAGCAATGTATGTAGATGACTTTATATCAAAAGCCTTGTGTCTTTGTAAAAGTGGACCAGAAGAATAATGGACAAAAAGAGCGAACACTTTTCTTTCATGTGTGTACGTTTTTTTTATTTATGTAACACTAAAAGTGAGAAAATACCCCTTTTTGTCTTTGAGTTCCTCAGACTTGCGAAGAAAAAAAGATGTGTATGACTTTGGTTACTTGATTATGTATTTTTTCAGAAGCAAAAACAAACAATTTTGAGTTGTAGATGCACTGGAACTGCAGAAAATGGACAGAAGCAATGTATGTGTGGTACATGTTCACAATACACCTTGGCTGAAGATGCTGAAGCTATTCTTGTGCATTCGTGTTTGTGATACAGCGAGAGATGTATTGAACTGAGTCAATAGGCAGTATTACATAGTAATAAAATTAATACAGCAACAGAGGGTTTTTACAAAAAGCCTCCCTTCTAAAGCAGCTCTGGATGCTTTACAAGCATTGAGTGCTAAGAATTGTTGTGATCTGATCTACACTGATTGCTTTCAGTTTCAACACACCATCAAAATAGGCCTTCTGTAACTAGACAAAAACAACAAACAAACAAAAAGAACTCAACTGTCAAAGTGAGGTGAACCCACAGGAAGGGCATAAGAAAGAAGTATTGAAATTGAAAAACATGACCACATAAAAAAGCAGTTTTCCATAATATTGTAAACTTCTCCCTTCTTCGGAGTCGGTGTTGTTTGGCTCACCTACACGCCATCGGTCTTTCTCATGCAACTCACACACACACCACACACCAATTCAATGTTTAGTTGTTCAGGATGGCCATTATTATTCACTCGATTTCCTCTTTTTGTCCGGATGCAACAGTTACAATTTCAATGTCAGAGTACAATACATAGTTGTTAGAATGACAGCAAAGTAATTACAATATGTATAACTGCTAGTGCTATCATGATGAAATTCAGTTAGATGCTCTACCTCTGTGTTACACACACACACACACTATGTGCTAATATAAAGCTCGATATCTATCAGTGTCACTCAAACGTGAACTTTGTGACAAAACAACAGCTATGCCAGTTTCAATGGACACACATATGCATCATTGCTGGGGTAAAACTGATGAAAATGTTAAAAAAAAAAAAAGGGGGGGGGGGGGGGGGTATGACATGTTAACAACATGCTCCAGAAATATGGGGGAGGGTCCTGAACTGTCAATATAATCCAACCTCACCTCACATGTCAATAACCTAAGCACACAACTGCCCTTTTTTTGGGGGGGGGGGGGGGGGGGAGGCTTTTGATTTCCCCAAAATTATTGGGCAGATATCTGTCCTGATGTGGAAGAGTGCCATCCATGTCTATGTGCAGACAACTGAATCATGCAACGCTACTTACACTGGCTCCCCTTTCCTGTTGGTCCATATGCCCCTGTCACTGTGGATGTTGTGGTCCAGAGCAGTTAGCAGGTTTCGCACACAATACACCCATTTGCACAATACATCAGTGTGTGCTGATGAAACACCTCCAGTGCAGCCGTGCGCCTGTTCAAAAATGAATGGATAATGCACTGGCTTTTGTACATAGTAGGCTATTTTCTATCCCCTACCACCACCCCCATCCCTGAATCCACCCCCTTTCTTCTCTTGTGACTTGCAGCAAAGAGAAAACAGGTGATGCCCCACTCAAACACGTGCCTATGATTTTCATAAAACAAAGCATGGTCCAGTGTACTGTTCCAGTACTGTCTCATATAAGAAGGTGGATGAAATTTCACATTCCAGAAATTAAAAACATGTCTGATGTCAATATTTACTCTTGTAATGAGCATTGATGAAATCACACACACACACACACACACACTGAAGCCTTTACCTAGAATGATAGGTGATTGTCCCAGGAAAGAGTTCACAGTACACTGTGCTGGTGGTCAGCCCGGTAGCCAGCTATGGTAGAATCCAGATGGGTGCGCTGGATCCCATGGAAAACAGAGTCCAGGAAACTTGAGACTTAGCATCTGTGCCCACAGCCCCAGCATACAGTAGTCATTTCCTGACAGTAAATAAAATAAAATTATTCAAGCAAGACTCTCATCTACTGAATATCCACAGTGCTATAAACTAAAAATAATACTAATAACAATGATAAAATCATCTGAAGATAGGTCAGTACATGTAGTACATGAAGTAAAACTAAAAGGCAAGGGAGCTCCATCTAAAAAATCAACAACAAACAAGCTAGTTCCCAGTTCTGGTGTCTATCTAGATGGTGGCGAGTAGCCTACAAGCAACTGAGAGCACAGGTGAACAAGGGTAATTCATCTTCCTCGTCAACACTTTTCCAGTGTTTTTTTTTTTTTTTCACTTGATGACAAAATACCAATTTACCATTTACAGTAGAAAGAAAAGGTTTCGTGCAAGTTATTACTCCCAAGCCACAAACAGGAAATATAAACCATGTCATTTGCGCTTACCCACCTGAGATAGTAGGCTGAACCCACAAACTCTTCATTGAGCAGTGGGGTTCTCTTGCAGTCTGGTTCACTACACTGCTCCATATGTATCCTGGCAAGGGCTTTCATCTGATCAGGAAAGGCAATGCACAAAGCAGAATCACAAAGTGTGATATGCGCACTATGCCAGGAATGCTATGGTCTGCCTCAGATTCCTCTGCGCCAGCAACCTCTTCTTCGTTGTCCTCCTCTTTTTCCAAACCAAACTCGATTTCCTTGAAGGCAGCCTCTTCCATTTCGGTGATGCATTCATCAGGCCTGTAAAATGCCATAAAATATTGAAAGACAGGATGCAGGCCAATGCAAGTTGTTGGTGACAGGGGATGGTATAGTTGTATTTCCTAATAAGCAAACTCATTACTTCATTATTTGCTTTATCATTCATTACAATGATTCAAGAACTCAATAACAACTTACAGTATAGCTGTCAAGCGGAAGTAAGGCTCATAGTCAGGATCATCAACATCACATGGATCTTCTTCCTCCTCCTCTTCTCCTTCTACTGTCACAACAGTGGAATGCCTGTGATAAAGAAGGCATTGAATGATTCATCAACTGAAACTGAAAAACTGCCAAGTAAAGAACCTACACACAATGGGCATAGTGAGTGAAAAAAAACAATGATCTCTTGCTTAGTTAAACAATGATCTCTTGCTTAGTTAAACACCCCCCCCCCCCCCCCCCCCCCCCCCCCGTCGACTATCACAATGTCTACTGTTGTTGTTTTCTTTTCATTTTTCGACTTGTGCACCTGCAAAGACAATCTGAATGTTCCACAAAAGGGATAAACCCAAAGTGATACTTTGACAAGGAATGCACACACACACAGTAATGTAACTCTTCCTTCCGTTACAATTCACGTATATACATACATTCTTCCCTGCTGTCCTCTCAGACTTGGTAGTCACAGGCTTTGGAGGCAGTATCTACCTTCTGTAAAGAACCACACACACACACATGTATTGCTTCAACTTGCAGATCTATGTCAGTGTACAAGTACTGCATAAACACATCTCACAGTAAACATGATCAGTTGAAGTAAAATGAAACAAGAAAAATGTAGGGTAGGTGAGGCTATTGTTTTTGTTTCTTTTTCTGTAAATCACTAAATGCTTGTGTGTCACTGTCGTGGTGGTGAGGCCAACCTCCAACAAACACACACTTGAATGAAATTTAAAAACGAGCACACACACACACACACACACACACACACCGCCATTTTGAAAGCGCCTTGTTCTAATTGGCCGTTTCCCAACGAAGCAGAGCGACTTTCGCGAGCGCCTGCGAGCGCATTTGCGGCCCAGATACAGCGACAAAACCGTGCCCAAAAACAGCCCCCACTTCCTGTCGGGCTCCGTCCACGCTACTGTGCACATTCCCGTGCAACCCGGCTCATTATGTGACCACGCCGCGGATACGTCAGTTTAGACGACTGAGCTATGTTGGACTGATATGGTGCAAGCTATACTACCGATAGGTACACGTTTTGGAAAGCAATTATGTTTCTTGCGTAAACATTTCAGCTCGAGCTTGCAGAACGAAAAGTAAAACCGCAATTTGGATATGTTGTTGCCGATAAAACGCGCAGTGTTCCTCCGTCCGTGCAGTGGTCATGGCAGCAGCCGCGGCCGAGTCAGTGCTGTCTGCAGTGACCCCCATACAAGTCGTGTCACTTTTGAATTTGGTCAGTGTCGCTCGTATGCTGTGCTGTCGCCGTCAGCATGGCGCAACGAATGTTGACGGTAAGTTGGGGGGGGGGGGGGGGGGGGGGGGGGGGGAATTTGACGAGTTGTGTGAGAAATGTAGAGTACGCGGGCACTCGGATTTGCCAAGCGCGTTTTATCGGCAACATCTCCAAATTGCGGTTTTGCTTTTGGTCCTGCAAGCTCGAGCTAAAATGTTTACGCAAGAAACAAAATTGCTTTCAAGTACGTGTACTTACCGGTAGTAGCATAGCTTGCGCCATGTCCGACATCGCTCAGTCTAAAATGACGTATTCGCGGCGTGGTCACATAATGAGCCGGGTTGCACGGGGATCATGCGCACAGTAGCGTGGACGGAGCCCGACAGAAAGTGGGGGCATTTTTTTCGGCACGGTTTTGTCGCTGTTTGAACACTGTGTGAACTCTGCAACTGTGACAGAGTTGACTGTGCTTGCTGTAAATTTGTTTCACACTTGGGAAAGCTTTTTGTTGGGAGCTTAGATCTTTAAAGTCATCATCTGTTTCAGGTGCACCATTTCTACTCATCATTCATCTACATTTACACATCGAAAGAAAGAAATAATAGAAAATCATCTTACCGTTTTAAGTGTTACTCTTCTCTTTTCACTTGTTGGTTGCTTGGCTAGTTTAAATAAATATATACTTTGATATTTAATTAAAGTTTAAACCAATCAACGGTTGAAATATACCTCTGGGTAAAGTCGATGCCTTTTTTCTTTACACAGAGGCTGCACGCTGGAGTCTACGGATGTTGATGCTTTAATTACGCAAAACCTGCTTTACGTCACTCGAGTTAACGTCGTCGTCACATGCTCGCCCACGATAGTAACAAACGTCTTGACGCCTGCACTGTTGCAACGCACCGGGAAAGTTTGGCTTGATCGATGAGAACTATATGTCTTAATTATTCTCAGTCACAGAGGTTAATGCCATGGCTATTCTTCGGGCGTTTCAACACCTGCTACTTTCCATGTGCATATGGGTACATGTATTCCACACTGCGAACTCATGCGAACCATGCAAAATGTACGAGCTCGACGGCGTTACTGTCAACTGCACCCGGATGAGACTTTTCGTCAATTGCGCAATACAGTTTTCAAATAACAGTAGGTGTATGAGGGCAGCCGAGTTCCTTGAAATTGAACAATACTGCGATAACTTCGGCAGGGCCAAGTCAGTCGGAGCGCTGCCCCGCCTGTCACAACCTCTGCTCTGGGTATACCTGACCCTGAATGTCGGCCTGTTGTGCTTCTTCTAGCACCCGAGGCAGGTGACCAACTTTGTTTTCATCTTCATTCTCCCACTGCGATTGGTAGAATTCCGTGGCCTCAGGCGAGGTAACTACGGCAAAAATTGAAACATCGAGCAGCAAACTAACACAAAGCTGACTAATGCAGCAAATCACAATAAATTACGTTTACCCGATGCAAAGTTTCCAAATGTATACGCATTTTGCGACAACCCGCGCAGCGTACTGGCATTGAGAGGAACCAATGGCAGTAGAGATTGAGAGGAACAAAGCCATTGATATAGTAGAACCACAGACCTAAAAAAAGATATCTTTTTTTAGGTCTGTGAGTAGAACTAATGTAATGTCTTTGGTAGAACATAGCAGAACAAAACTAATGACGCCATTGATCTAAGTATAACATGGACAAAGGAGACGACATGCCAGATTACGCCACCGCGTCCCAAAGTCGTGGCGTCCACGTACCTTTCTGTCTCTCATTCCCTGTGGCTCAGTTCAAACGAACCCTTTCAGTGTAATAGACGACTCCATTCCTGCCAATCAAAAGCGGCGAGCCCCCAGAATTCAGCCAGTTGCGTGCTGCGGCATAATAAGCACAACACATGGCATGGTCTGGCAAACTCCCTTGCCAGACATTAAAGAGAGAAGCATATAAAGTTTGCTATGTATAAAACGTGGGAAGGAAGTGATAAGTCAATTGACGACAGTTGAGGAAAAAGTCCATAACGTCAATCTCTTTCATCTTGAAATCACCCCCCTTTTCCATAAAATGACGTCATGGACGTACTGTGTTTTGCCAATACACGGCAGAGTAAAGGGGCGGGGCTTTGGCCTAGGGGCTTGTCAAGTTGAGCCGTCTATTATTCAGTTCTACGCCCTATGATTCTCCATAGCAACCCATATGATTTCTTTTTGTTGTGCAATGGCACAACACGGTAAGTCAGTCACATGACACTGCGAAGATTGCGAACTTGAACCTTTTCTCGGTACATGTACCACTGTATTTACAAGCGGGTTACTCAGCTGGGCGTTTTGTTGCAGGTGCCTTGCAAATCAGTGGAACCAGTTAAGCTCCGACTTCCCAAGCTTGATTTTATTTGCCAACGTTGATCGGCAATAAAGCCGCTTTGCATTTTGAATCTGCATCTGTGGATAAAGATAACTGTATTTATGCCGGCCTGGGCCATTGTTTGGAAATTTCAGTGTTTGGTCAAAGCTCTCACAAACATAAGTATAAATAATTTAAGTTACCAGACACACGTCTGTCACACTCCATTTGCACCCGACTCCGTCACGAAAGCTTCCATCATTCATACCACGGTCTCAAACAGTCCACCACGTCTTCGTGCGCATGCACTCGTCCCACGACATAAACAAAGGCAAGAGTTTAAAGTACTTTAAACACACAACTTTACACACAAGAACTCCAGGGACTAGGGGTGCACGGTATTACCGTGAACCGGTACAATACCGGTGCGGGTCGTCGCGGTACGGTATACCGGTGTGGGTTTCCAAGTGCCGGTTAACCGCGAAAACGCAGAAAGAGAAGTAAATCACGCCATAGGCTGTCCACGAAGCTGGGTTTTGTCACACCAAAGACACTGAAAGGTCTTTTCAACTGATTAAATATTTTATTTCCTAGGACTACATTAAGAATTCACATAGTTTTTGGCTCCCTTGTGTAACAATGGGAGTCTATGTAATAACCCTCCGTCGTCTGTCCGTGTGTGTGTGTGTGTGTGTGTGTGTGTGTCCAGAAAACTTTAACGTTGTCGTTTTCTCAGAAACTACAAACAGCAGAGACACCAAACTTGGCATGCTGATAGACAACCATAAGACCTTTCAAAACATATCATTTTGAATGACCTTGACTCAAGGTCAAGGTCACTAACGCTGTCTGTTTGAAAATTTTACATTGGCATTTTCACGGAATCTACAAAGACCAGAGGTTTGAAACTTTGCATGATGATAGACATTGATAAGAACTTTACAGATATACATGTATTCAATGGCCTTGTGTCAAGGTCAAGGCCATACAAGCTATTTATGTGAAACCTTAACATTGGCATTTTCTCAGAAATAACAAACAGCAGAGGCGCCAAACTTGGCCTTCTGATAGACAGTGAAAAGACCTATGCACACATACCATTTTAAATGACCTTGACCCAAGGTCAAGGTCATTAAAGCAGTCTGTTTGGAAATTTTTACATTTGCATTTTTTCGGAATCTAGAAGAACCAGAAGAATCAAACTTTGCATGATGATAGTTATTGGCAACACCTTCACTGACATACCTGTGTTCAATCACTTTTAGTCAAGGTCAAGGCCATGCAGGCTGTTTTTGGGAAACTTTAACCTTGGCATTTTCTCTGAAACAACAAACAGTTGAGGCACCAAACAAGGCATGATGAGAGACCGCAATGAGACCTACCTTTTTGAATGACCTTGACTGAAGGTCAAGGTCATTGTCACGGATGCGTGACTTAGGGTAAATCATGTGCTGTTATGATTTCCGTATGACGGGTTGGTATGATTTCCGTATGCATCGTAACTATGTTCTGTGTGGCACACGTGCCTTGTTTTCTGCACGGGCCACGCGTGTATCCCTTAGTGAGGGTTTTACACGGGACATTTGTGGATAATATGCTGACCTGTCCGTTTCCCTTGTTAAAGTCGATACAGGTAACCCGTTTTACACGTGATGCAGGTGTATCCCGTGCGATACTCACCCTATTCGCCCTTAACAGTATAAAAACCATTGCTATTCACTTGCTAATCGCATTTGGCCCGGTAGTACCGACACGTCCGTTCTAGAGTATGGCACTTCTTCTCGTCCGCTGTCTTTACGGTCTACCGTCATAACCCCTCGCATCTTGCATATGGAGGTAAATGGTTCATATCTGTTATTTCCCGTATTATGTTTCAGGTCAGCTATTTTCTCTTGTGTAGATATTACCAACGGTCAGGAAGTTAGTATGAAACTTGACTATTGTGGCCGAAGTGTTATGTCGGCTAAGTATGTTTGGTTATTAGCCGTTTTACCAGTGAGTTTAACACTGACCTGTCTGTATATTCTGCTGACTTGTCCGATGTGACAGCTGCAGGCTTCTACCTTTAGCGTAGCCGTTTAGTATGTGCAGTTTCCTTTAGCGTTCGTAACATAGGAGCGTTCGCTGGTTTGTGCCATGGGTTAATATTATCCCATAGATAGGCAGTATGTGCTGGTTAAGCCCAAGGACTTACAATAGTGTATTGTTGCACAGGGGTTCTAGCCCGAGTGGCTGTTTTCGGGAGCCAGAAGCTGCCCTGTAGACCCTTGTCCCGTGGAGGATTTCTTGGCCATGCGACGACTGAAGGGGAGGGAGCCTGACTGCCCGTATCTGGGATTCAGCGTGGGTGCTGGTCCACTAGAGCATCAGCGGTTGTGATGCTATTGTAGAGCTGCCGAGCCAGCTCTATTTTCCGCCACCTGTGGTGTTGTCTGCGGCTTGTGAACTGCACATCTGCACGTCTGCGCGCTTGACCATCGTTGGAGGTACCATCCCGTGCACGTTAAAATGCTCTGAGCGCTCTTAGATACAATTATTTATATCATTTGTATTAGGCATAGTATTTATTGCCTTGATTGATTGCCTTGCCTATTCTTGATGTCATTGGTATTGTAGCTGTACTGTGACGTGTTATGCAATGACTGTTCGTTTTGTCAATATCGTGGTGTGAATCCCCGCACGTCTCGGTATCAGTTACTGTTGTGCGACTGCGTGTGAGTGAGAGTAAAACAGCACGCACCTCTTACACCTATACATTGCAGCACACACGGTCGTGACATTACCGTTTTCAGACAGGAACCTAAAAATACTAGAGGGCCGTCAAACATGGCATAATAAACAGACATTGGAGGTGATCTTCTTTTAATGAACTTGACCCAACGGTCAAGGCGCCTACAAAACTGTTTGGGTGAAAAGTTGTAATAATGCCAGGACTCGGAACGCCAGAGACACTTTACTTTCCATGATGATAGTGATAAGAGCTTTACAAACATACACTTGTGAATGACCTTGACCCTTGTCACAAGGGAGCCATGGAGGCTTTTGCCTCTTTAATTGTTTTATTTATTTAATTAAGGTTAATCGTTTCACTGTTTGTGTCTTTTTCTTCTTCTTTTTTCTAGGTGTTTGATGATTTTGACGCTGATTGTTCCTAAAATCCTGTGAAGAAGGATCTTTTCAAATTATTTTATTTCCCATCATATTATTGTCTTGCCAGTGTTGAGTACTGTTCACGTCGTCTTGACAAATAAAAGCGACATAAAAGGGACAGAAACCACTTAACTTTGACAAAGGACGGCACAGGTCGACGTTTCGGCTTTCGCCTTCTTCAGGACATAACTTCAACAAACAAACAATTTTATCCTTCTATGCATGCATTCTAGTGCCTGCAAGTGGTCTGATGTTCGTCACGTATTGAAACGGCGGTTAACCGTGGAGAAAAAAAAAAAAAAAACGGTGCGGGCCAAAAATACTGCGGTAACCGCAAATACAAATACAGTATCTTCCAAAAGAAACGCGAAAATCGCTGTCAAAGACACGTAGTTCTTTTTGATTCATGTCCAGTTTTGTTCAAATACAATTCATTAGTATGAAAAAAACGAGAACAACACACACATTTAAAGAGAAGGTTCATTTGTTACAAAATCAAAGCGTTACCGCGTACAGTTTGCACAGTTCTGGCCCTTGGATTATGAGGTGTCAAAAGGCAGTTCAGTAACGAGTGTCCTCCGCCTGCTGCAACCACAGCGTGACACCGGTGTGGCATGGAATGAAGCAGTCGTCGAGGCAGCAATCCTGGCAAGACATTCCAGATCCTCTGGGTGGCCTATTGGAGCTCGACGGCGTTCCGTGGACGATTTGCCACCAGGTTAAGTCTGCGCTTGATTTCAGCCCACAAGTTCTCAATCGGGTTCATGCCAGGACTCAAAGTGGGCCAAGGCATCGTCGGGATGTTATTTTGAGCAAGGGCTTGTTGGGTAAGACGAGCGGTGTGCGCTGGCGCATTGTCCTGTTGAAATGTCAGTCCTGCACGACGAGCGAAGAATGGTGCCACAACGGGCTGGATCACATGGTTGATGTAACGCAACGCGTTGATTCCGCCTCCAGGTCCTGGTCGCAGATTGTTAAAGACGACAGGTCCCAGGAGCTGTCCACCCCGCATTCCGCCCCACAACATGACTGACGGGCCGCCCCGGAGTGGTACCTGCTGGATGTGGCGGTCCTGCATTCTGGTGCCCCTTGGACGCCAGATGCCAACACGTCCAGAACGTGGGTCGAGACGGAATCGACATTCATCACTGAACACAACCTGCTCCCACTGCCTCCTTCTCCAGTTCTGACGCTGAATGTCCCAGGTAAGCCTCGCCTAACGGTGACCCTGGATCAGAACGGCACCACGGTACGGACGATAGCAGCCAAGGTGGGCAGATCGCAAAACACGTGTCACTGTTTGTGAGCTGAGCTGCCTGTTATGAGTTCCAACGTTCATTTCGACAGTAAAAGCAGCCTGCTCAAGAGGATGGCGCCGACGATTTCGCTGAATCAGGCCGTGCTTGACGCGGAGTACTACCCTTGGACGGCTCACTTCGGGGGTCCATCCTGGACTGACCCAGATGCCTGGAATCGAGTCTGAAGCCGATAAACGTTCGAGTAGATGAACGTTAAAGATGGCCGTGCAACATCAGCTAATCGCCTCCCTGCCTGAATTTGCCCAATTGCTTGGGACCGCAACGTGTCCGAAAGACGGGTCATGGCCGCCAAAGACAGGAAAAGGCAGACAACTGAAATTTGAACCACTGGTCAGTTCACCCTGTGTCTGTGTTCTGTGCATGCGATCCGTTTTCACTTCGGCGTCTTCCCATTTGCTGACCCACGTGCATTTACCCCGATTCGGAAGGTTGGCCGGAAATGCACTGTCAGCAATTTTTTACGGAATCAAACTCTAAAATACCGTGAAGCACGTAATAACGGACAAACGCACGTGATATCGAGTCGACACGTGCAGACACCATTTCAGAATTTGCGTTTTATTTTTTCGCGTTTCTTTTGGAAGATGCTGTAGAAGAGGCACCAAACTTGGCATGCTGACAGACAGCCATAAGACCTTTCAAAACATACATATTGATTGGCCTTGGCCCAAGGTCAAGGCCACTAAAGCTGTCTGTTTGAAAATTTTTCATTGGCACTTTCTCAGATTCTAGAAAAGCCAGAGACATCAAACTTTGCATGATGATAGACATTGACAACACCTTTACTGACATACCTGTATTCAGTGACTTTGGGTCAAGGTCAAGGCCACACAAGCTGTTTGCAGAAAAGCTTCCAAAACCTTAACATTGGCATTTTCTCAGAAACAAACAGCAGAAGCACCAAACCTGGCTTGCTGATAGACAGCAGTAAGACCTCCCAATACCATTTTGAATGACCTTGACTGAAGGCCAAGGTCATTAAAGCTATCTCATTGGAAATTTAAAATTGCCATTTTCTCAGAATCTAGGGGTACCAGAGGCATCAACCTTTGCATGGTAATAGACATTGACAAAACCTGTACTGGCATATTTGTATTCAATTTCCTTGAGTCAAGGTCAAGGCCATTCAAGATGTTTTTCGGAGACTTTAACGTCAGCATTTTCTTGGAAAGAAACAGCAGAAGCACCAAACAAGGCAAAATGACAGAAATTAGACCTATGCAGACATACCCTTTTGAATGACCTTGACTCAAGGTCAAGGTCATTACAGGTGACTGTTGTGAAATTTTACATTACCATTTATACAGAAACTACAAAAACTAGAGCTATCAAACTTGGCATAATAATAGTCATTGATAAGCTCTTACAGATCGCATTTCAATGAATGAATTAGGAACTATGAAAACAAGAGACACCTTACTTCAGGATAGACAGTGCTAAGAGCTTTACAAACATACTTTTGAATGACCTTGACCTGGCGTCATTTGGCCTGGACAAGGCAGCAGTGGTCCAGGGTGCTGTTTACCTTTGAATCTCGCTTCACCCTGACTCTTTTAATTTATTTGTTTTGTTCTGAATTTCGAAAATGGGTGTATGTCCAGTTCACTTGAAATTTCTCGAAAGTTAATGGACTAATGTTAATGAAATTGTTGTTATTTGATCCCTAAATGATTGGAATAAAATACACGTATATGGACTGATATCTCGTATTCGTGTTCTTGCTTTTGAGAGAGGCTCAGATGTTTAAGTGGCCCTTGTATTATTTTGAGTAGTATATAGTGCTCACGGTAAGCAGGGAATATCGACATGCACACCTTCACAAAAATGGAACAATAGTCATTAGCCCGTTTATTTCTTTGTAAAGGTAAACGCGAACATTTCAACGACTCATCTGTTTGAATCAACATTTTCGGTTCAAGCACCTGACTGCAGTCTTACTTGAAAATTAGGAGGGATGAGCAGTCCATTTCCACAACATGTAAAGGTCCCCCGGTACCGGCCCCCGTAGTGTAGTGGTTAGCACTTCGGACCATGGACAGGGAGACCCGGGTTCGAGTCCCAGCCGAGGCAAGCGGGATTTGTCCTACGGCCTAGGTCGGCTCCTACCAAGAGCGGGTGTGCTATGGGCCCAGTGGGGAGGCTGTTGCCACACAAACGAGATTCACCCATCGTGGATGCGACTTTGGGGGTGCTTCCGGCCTTGGTATGACACGTCTTATGATGATTACACGGCCGGCACCGCAGGTGCCGTAGTTCCCGGGCCTTGCTAACGCCGGGGTATTTATGACAGGAAGCGTGGAATGCGGCCCTGTCCCGCAGTTCAAAACCACATGGACCTCCATGGCATCATCTTACCATCATCCTCATCTCGTCCATCATCATGCATAATGAAAATTGCCCCACTGAGCTTTCGAGCGCTCTGTGGATTCCACCCATGACCTGGGAGGAGCACCAGTGGAGCTGGCAAAAGGAGCTGGGGTAGGAAAAAAAAAAAGGTTCCCGGCATTTGCTGCCAGACATGCAGTGCAATGAGGGTGGGTGGGTGTTTGGGGGTTTAACGTCCTTTTCCACCACATAGGGTGATATCAAAGACGGGGGCGACGATGAAAAAGCCAGCACAAATATTTGGCCCCAGCCGGGATCGAACTCACGCAGTGTAATGAGCCGCATACTGGGAATCAGGCTTCTGATGCAGGCTGTCCTGGGGAATTCAAGGCCACTCCTGCTGAAGGGCGTCGACCAGCTGCTCAGTGAAAGGCGGCCTGAGGAGGGGCCGGGCCCAGTCGCCGGTCAGCTCCTACAAGACACGTCTGCCGAGGACTGTGACGTCCCACGAATGTTCAATACTGATGAGACGGGTCAGAAATGACTTTATCAAGTGCCGGAATGGCCATTTTTACTTGCTTGTAGTGGCCAGTGAAAAGAAAACATGATTTGCACGCTTTTGGGAGGGGAAAAGAAAACACTGACTGAGTGAAAGTGGACAATTGACCCGGGCCACCGTCATTTCAAGGACTGGCTTGCTCTGCACATGAAACTCGGAGAGTTCGAAGTCAGTGAACTGCCGGCTCGTGAATGTCCTTCATGTTGGTGTAACTACATCAACCCCCTCCCCCCCCCCCAAAAAAAAAACCAACAACAAAACAAAAACAAACAAAACAAACAACAACAAAAAAAACACTCCACGACTGACTGAGAAAATCAAGCCCCGGCCATGACTGGATACTGATGAATCCCAGTATCCCTGTTGTATTTCAGTTTCTCCTGCTATGTCGCTTTCTTGGTGCACTCGCAGAGAAGACACGGGATACAACAGGACAGAACTCCAATACTTCAACAGAAGATGCGTAAGAACAAACTGAACTCATGAAAGAGGAAGAACCCAGAACGCTGTGCAGTGCTGCTTAGTATACTACTGAACAGGGTCAGACTGATCTAGAACATTCCGCATCTTACTGGCAAGTACGGAATCTTTCCAAGGTTACGTAGTCTAGTGACGTTACTGCACTCGCATGTTCTGGGATGGTCTAGAAATTTCCGTCGAAATGCAGTGACTTTTCGCGATCTCTACAACAACCCCCTACTTATTGTGAGCAGTATACTTTTCCGGCGGCGTCCGCCGTCCCCATAGCCGCCTCACTTCTTCTTCTTTTTTTTTTTTTTTTTTTTTCAAGTTTTGCTAGTGGTTACTGATTTCACAGCGTTTAGTTTTGCAGCTTTGATTTAAAACTAAGAAGTTCAGGCACAAAGTTGTAGTTATTTTCACCTAAAATCGCCTTTTCAGAGTCACTTGAAGTGTCCGAAAACTGCAGACTTTCTTAGTCCGATTCAAGTTACGCAAAAATTAATGTGCGTGATCAGTACTCAAACTTCAGTTTCCCTTTGAGACCGGCGCTTCTGCCTTTGCCTTACATGTCAATACCTTTAGGGGTGGACCATTCAAGTGTTGTGCTGACGCAACTCAAGTGTCAGGGCGACAACGCCTAACACGGAGTGACGGGAGGGACAAAACTTCTGCAATAATCACGTTGCAGGCAAGACAAAAATTACCTCCCATGTACACGCCAATTCAGTGCACCCGAGGCCGAAAAAAAGCTCCCTAGTTAGTAACACTGTGAACACGTGTCCCACACAGAATCTTACGCCCATAAATGAGCAATTAGGATTTGTTTGAACTGAATGCGTTCATTTATTTGAAGTCAAGGCGTGTTTCGCGTCTCAGGTGTTCGGGTGAGAACGGTGAGGACACGGCAGACTAGTGCGGGATTTCTTCGATTGAAAAGCGGGTATCGGCTGTTCATGCGCGTACGCCGTCTCAATTCAATACGAAACATATGCGTACGCCACCCCTGCAAGTAGAACGTACATGTATCGTAAATCGAGATTGTAAGTGCAGCGTGCTGCTCACGATAGGCAGACGGCGTACGCGTCGGTTCCAATCGTGCACGTTCTCTCATCTCGTGAGATCAGGCGAGGTCTGGTGACACGAGCAGGCCGAATGACGTCAAGGGATTTTCCCGAGGAGAATCATCGATGAGTCATCCACGAGAAATGAACATCAGGACCCAATCATATTTCCTATAAGCTCGTGGCCGCTGCTACCTGTTTCACTGAGCCTGACAGACCACACGCGACACTGAGGGACGCCGTTCCAGGGCACTGTCCTGCCTTGCAGGACCGGTGGAACTCGCCAACTTCTAGGGAAAATTTCAAGATGGCGACCCCGGATAGCCCGAACAGCGATACAGAAATTCAAGGTAAGTTCTGTGGTGCGCTCAGTGGAAATCCGTGTCTCACTATCACTATTTTAGGGTCTATGACTCACAAAGTTGTGAGAGTTCCTACAAACTTGTCCTGCCGGGGACTCGAAACGCAAGTCCCTCGGTAACCGCTCGGTCAGAATTAAAGTTCCGTGCAATGCTTTGTCAGCTTGTGTGCAAGTGGGACGGACGGGCTGAGGTGAACGGTGACAGTAGGAAGTAAATGGGGACAGCGACATGGCACGACACAGGGGGATCCTCGTTCAGTGACTGCACTAGTGCCGATGAGATTACCTCATACCTGATTCATGCCATCACAATCCACGCTGACTACACGCTTTCTTCTAGTTGTAACTGTGACCGATGTAATACGAATTACAGAAGACTAAAAAGTGGAAAACTGATTTGAAAGATATGTGCAAATTGTAGACACAGACTTGGTTTATTTTGCAATACTTAAATAGTGTCAAAATGTATAGTCAGAGGTCTTTGACACACATTGAAATTCACCAACTCCAGATGCAGTAGGCATTGGGCAATTTATCCACAGGACAGTTTCTTCAGGTTTCATCAGCACTTAGCAGATAAGCAGTGTTTCTGGTGTTGATACTTTTGGTCCCTGAACTGTTTTGATTACTCTCATCATATCAGAGTAGCATGAGTCATAGCTTAGTCCTCACACAGACATTCCAATGCGTGACCTTTGAGGGGAATAATGGCTTGCATCACCTGTTCTTTTCCTCAGATTGAAAGATAAGCATAAAGTCATATGTCTTCACTTCACTGAACTTTATCCTGTGCCATAGGCTTTATAGTTTCTGCTGGAGAAAACAGTCGTAGTTTGTCTGGTGATACCACACACACAGTCACCTTCAAAATCTCCAACCCCGGCAAAAAGTGGCATGTTTGCTGGTTAATTACAACCAAAGCCCACGTTTTGACGGATACATTGGTCAGGAGTCAGCCAGTATGTCTAAAAGTAAGTGTAGGACTTCATTCTTTCGCGCTGTCGTGTATTTTTTATCAGCAGTGAACATAAAGTGTAGCTGTCCCTAAACGTGTGTGCCTTTGGAGTTGTCACTGAAACAGATATGGTCAAGAGTACAGAGGTGAGTCGACTGCTCAAAATGGCTACCCATTCACATGAATGATGCTACAAATTTGTTTAAAAAGCATGCACAGTTGTCTACTTTGGCTCACTTGTTCAGTATAAATCAGAGTTTCAAACAGTGAGAGTTGGATGTGGTACATTTACTTCTTGCGTTTAAAACTCTGGGTTTTTGGCGAAAAATCGGTGATTGCAGTGGAAGAAAAACGTGACAGAAAGTACTTGCGATCGCTGAAGTGTTATTTTGAGAAACATGGAGAACGGTCAGTGAACCCATTTGCTGTCTCCAAATGCTCAAAACTGCCTTTATTTCAGTCGGCATACTGGCAGGTGTCAAATATTTTCCGTTTTTTAGAAAAATGACTGAAAATGTAGGCACGTTTGGACATAACGTCGTCGTAAACTTCCGATGATCAACATCGACCATCGAGGTCGAGCGTACTTTTGTCCTGCGAAATACCTAACTTGCATAATCTCAACATCGTTTTTTCACTCTTTATTTTTCATGGAAGAACATCGATATATCTCGTGTTGTTGAAAAGAAACTTCGTGTTGATTTCGAAGACCCGACGGTGTGTTAATTTTCCTGTTATGTTCATGCGAGAAAAAATCGATTGCTACACTCGGGTATGAGATAAATTCAACCAGCGGCCGTTTCAAACACAAGCTGGAAGCATGATTTCTTTGAGCCGATGACTTTGATTACCGTCACTGGAGGAGGCAGCTGATAATCCCGAGGGTAAGTTTTAAGTGTTAAGTGTTATGTTCAGACAAATCTAGTCAACTCAGCAGCAAAAAGTGAATAAACACAAAGAGTCTGTGTTCTTGTGCATTTTGGAATACTGCTGACAACAGCGGCAATGGTAAACTCGATGTTAGTGTGGTGATTGGTATCACCAACACGTGGATGTTAATCCTTGTCGTGATTCTAATCGATACAGCCGTGGAGACATTTGTGGTTTAGGTTGTAAACGTTATGTTCATGACTCTGTTACAAAAGTTGTGTATTCAGCAACAAACAATGAATGCCTTAGGTATTTTTAGGTGGAAAGCTACTCGGAAAAAGATCCTTTGCGGGGAGTAAAGCTTTCTTATGTAAAATTTCAGATGTCTCTGGTTTGAACACAACTTTACTCACAAACGAAGGTCGTCAGCATTATGTTCAAACTCATACGACGACAAGTCTAGCACCAAACAAAAATAGAATATCCTGCTAAACATCTTTGGAATAATTTTTCTCCCTGGAGTCTTGAAAATTTCCATTCAAACACATTTTTGTGTGTTCATCTGTTTGTTTATTGAAGTTAACTTTACACACCGTACCCAGATTCATGCAGTTGTTATGTTATGTACAAACAACAACTTGGGCATTCCTTCATTTTTTTAATGGCCAGAAATAGAGGACAGCGAAATTATGTGTTTTTATTCATGACTGTGTTTTTTTTTCCAGGATCACACCAATAGAAAATGTGCAGGAGCTGTTTGTGTTTGAACACAACTTTATACACAGACAGTGGGTTTCAAGTTATGTTCAGTCAAAGGTTACATTTTTTTCCTTTGCTGTACTGAAAAATGATATGTATTCACTATTTCCTATGCTGTGAGCCCCTTTTTGATTATAGCAGTTTGTATACATCATTCCTGTGTGTGTTTGAGTGAAAGCTGTTGCACGAGTGTTTGTCAAGTTAAGTTCCAGCAACTTGATAATGACAGTTAACAATTTTATTATGCTTTTAAATCATATTTTTGTGAAGAGAATGTGTACCTTCGATTAAAGCACACTTCCTGGTAATACATTTTTTGTGTTCCGTTTCCTCTTGTTTGATTTTGACAGTCTCAAATGAGTCTGTCACAGTGTAGTGTTATGTTCGAAGTTGCGTAAAGTTACATTCATGTAGCTTGAGATAGCAATTATCTATGGGATTAAGCTTAAAATCATACTTTGAGGGGGTTAAAGAGTACCTCCCATTGAACCACACTTACTACAACTGATATGTTTTGTTCGTTTTCCTTCTGGTTGACTTTAGCTATCTGAAATTTGTCTGTCACAGTGTAATGTTGTGTTCAAGTGTGTCAAGTTATGTTCAGACAGCTGGATATGGTAATAATTCATGTGTTAAATCTGTTAGATACATTTTTGTGTGACTAAGGTGTATTTACCATAAAAAACAAAGTCACTGGTAATATATTTTTTTGTACCTTTTCCTTCTGTGTGACTTTAAAAGTTTGGAATGAGTCTGTCATGTTGTAATGTTATGTTTAAGCATGCTCAGTTCTTTCTTTGATCACTTTATTCAGGAACACAGTGAAGTAGCAACTGTTATTTTTGTTTTTGCATGTATTTCAAGGGTCAGTCTTTAATTTCACTGGGAAACAATAATAACTGGAATAAAATGTTTAGCTTTTTAAAGGGTTTTATTGACATGTTCCGTCAAGCAGAAAACCAGAAACATTTGAATCCATTTCTGTTCACGTATCATTTATTATTGTTCATGTATTGCACTACATTATTATTGAGTAACCCAAACAATTTTCTTAAGAAGGTTTTATTGACCAAACAGTATCAGTACTCTGTCATAATGGTGCTCATTTCAGTTTAACATGCCGCTTGATGTAAAGTTATGTTCACACCACTTTTTCATTGCATTTCTTTGCATCTAGTGAGTCTTTCCTTCTCTTTTGTGATATTGCTGAAGGTTAAGCCTTCAAAATAAAAACACAAAATGCAAACAACATCACTGGCTTGTTTTTGCCTTGAAATTTCAAGTCTGCAAAATTGTGACAGTGTTTAATGTTATGTACAAACTCACAACTTATTTTTTCAAATACGGCCAATCGACAACTTGTATGAGAAAATCAGATTCTGTGAAGTTTGCTCATGACAAGACACACCAAATTCATATAAAATAGTTTGTTTATCACTTTGCTGAAAACTGGGTACTCATGTCACACTCACTAGACTCAACTCTGTACTCTTGACCATATATATATATATATACATGGAATTTGTAATTGTGATTCATATGTGTTAATACTGTTATTTCACTCTTTGTCTATATGACTTACAATATGCTGATTTTCAGTTTTCACGTTACATGGTGATTTACAGCTTTTGAGTGCATGTTTATAGTGACATGCATAGGTCCTTTTTGAATTTTTCCCTTGTATTATATATATAATATATTTCACTATATGTCTGAGTATTTTGCACACTGTATGTTCTAGAAGAAAGCTAGTTCATTTATCTTGTCCTGGAAGATACTTTTCCTTCAGTGTGTCCTGTAAATATGTTTGTTTGAGTCGTATGATTTTATTGAAATGGTTCAGTATGTCACTCTTTAGTTTTACATTTGTTTTTCTCATTCGTTTACTTGTGTGCTTTAGGGGCCAATCGGCAAGGGCTGAAGCTGGAGTTTAACTCAGGGTCCAGACAAGGTTCTCCTTCACTGGCAGACATGGGTCACACCACACAGATGTGAGTTCTCGCTGTCAGTACTATTTTCAGAGTCCTAAAATTGCTGCTTTGTGTACTTTATTTCGAATATGGGGGGCTGCTTTCTGGTCTCCATGAGCTACCAGAAATTTGAGGTTCTTTATTAACAATACTTTCCTGAGCCAAGTACCCAGTGTCTGAAGCCGCCACCAAAGAAGGTTAAAGATTATTTTTGTAAAGGAGATAATTCAGTTTGTATAAATTTATAATTCATTATCTCGTCCCTGTTGGCTGTTAGTGTTACTTTTCTTTTTTGCCATCATATTTACACCATATTTATTACTAGTATTAATAATATTCTGATAACTAGAAATTTGCCCAGATTTCAGCATAAATAATGTCAGAATGCACCTGATTTTGTGCAGATTTTATTCTAAATGTTTCAAAAATTTGCCCCTCAGACAACCCTTCACCCACCCACCCAGCAGTTCGCACCTTCAGCGCTTTGATCATTTGAGCTACTTTTTCTTTGAACTGTTGCAAGCCCCGTCTTGACATTGTTTACTTTTGAAATGGCTTGTGATCACACACCACTGTCTTTGGGTCTTGTTCAGAGAACGTCTGAGGTCCAGGGGCTTTGACCGGTCTACAGGCAAACTTCAGATAACTCCTGGTGTGGTAAGCATAATTTGGTGTTCTCTCTAATGTTTCACAGTCTTAGAAGGTTTTGTTTATCAGCAAGCTTAAGGTCTCGATACGTTTGTCAGGCATACAACAATGCTGTGGAAAACTTTACTTGTAACACGTCTAACTCCTAACTGTCCACACACAAATCACATCCTGAATCAAAATTGTCACAACACAAGACAGCACTAGACAAGACTATTATGCAACCTCGAGGCCAGCAGTCCGCCTGAGACTGAGAGACAGCGCAACATGCCGTCATATTGTGTCACACTCTGTGAGTGGTCAACACTAGCCAGACAGCTCGGGGATTTCGCACCCTCTTGTGAATACCGCAGTCAATCAATCGCTTGTTCGGGTATTGGCCATGTAATACCTAACGCACACTCAGTGATGGCCCCCCCTTACAACTTGCCCCAAGCGCTTCCCACTGGCGTGAGGGAGGTAGACAACAAGAGACAAGTCCGGTTACAACAAGCATGAAACCACATGTGACGTACTCATAGCCGTACTCACAGCCGTATGAGCCATACACAAGACTGCCCTAAGCAGGCAAAGGGATTATGAGAGATTATGCAATCTATTGTGGGCTGGGCGTGGCAAGGGAAGGGATAGGGCCTCGCAGAGAGTGCCCATGCCTTGCGTAATAGTGTTGTGGAGTGGTGTCTAGTGCTGTTTACTGGTCTCATGAGTTTTGGTAGGTCTTGGCATATAGCAGACCTGTTTACGATTTTGGCATAAAATGTACGAGATTCGGGTCGATTTTACGCTTGTACGCCAGGCATGCGAAAACTACGCTTTTCCGGGAGCAGGATTTACGATTTCTTATTTTTCGGTGTTTTGCGGTCTGAAGACATTTCCGCTGAGCCATTGTGCTTATCAGGCAGATCTGATTGGGTTAAGCTCTCTCTTTGTCCAATCAGAATGCTCGTTTCGGTCAGTGCGCGGGCTCTTTGCTTTTCTGATTCATAATGGTTGACACACTTCCCGTACATTTTCCTGTGATTAATTCGCGTCGGAACAGCCTGGTCTGTGGTTAATGTTGCAATGGCATGGAACAAAACATGCAAAAATTCTTACACGGAAGAAATGACGAGGATGTATGCCGGCAACAGTAAGCCAGCGGCAAAGAAACTATCGGCAAGTCCGACGTACCGTGAAATCTTCCTCTGCACTTTCGGTTCAGGATATTTACTATGCATAACGCGGTGTTTCAAGACAGATTTCTGTCTCACTCGGAGGGAGAAACGATTGCATTAAAGTGTGCATTTAGTGAGCGGATGTGTTTTTTGACTGGGATTTGTGTTTTTCTTTTTATGGCAGAGGTTCCTTTTTTTTTCGGTAACATTCAAGATGGAGCTTTCATCTCTTAGTTTGTGGTCCCTTAGTACGGGCCCGCTACTGTAGCCGGGCAGTGTAGATCAGATACCTCTAGATGAAAACTAGTGAATCTTACAGACTTTTTCACACCCTGGCCGCTCACTTACACTAGTATTTGCACTTGTTAATAAAGAACAGTTTCCTTGTTGTGATTTTGTCTCAGTGCCAATAAGAATTAAAACTGAATGGCTCGCATCTAGTTCATTTGAAGAAAAAATTTTCATCCGCTTCTTTTCGTTTATTAACTTTTGCAGATGTATGACTTCACAGCAGATGACATGGAGGATCTAGGTGAAATCGGCCGTGGCAACTACGGCACTGTCAACAAAATGCTGCACAAGAAAAGCAATACTGTGATGGCTGTGAAGGTTAGTCTATCTCCCTCTTGGTTGGTTAGTTTCAAGCACCATGGCTTTAAAAAAAAAAAACTTGAGTAGAGCGTGCTTCCATGCAGCATTGAGGAGCCTTGATTTTTTTTGGGGGGGGGGGGGGGGTCAAAGATCTAAGTGTTTACTTCACTGATTATGATACACAGATCATTTCAAATCGGTTCAAAACATTCTTATAAGTACTGTCCCTTGGGGGAAAATTCGTTTGGTGTTTTCGAAACAGTGTAAGGGACTATGAAACGCACATGTATACACACACAGAGTTAATACTTGATGGAAAATTAGCCAATACCTGGCACCAAGTGTACTGAATTTTTATCATCGCTATTCAGCTCACAGAGATAGTCAGCAACGTGTTTTATGGGTGGTTTTGTTCGTGTCTCTTCTGTTCAGAGGATACGGTCGACTGTGGAGGAGCGAGAACAAAAACAACTGCTGATGGATCTTGATGTGGTCATGCGAAGCAACAACTGCCCCTACATCGTCCAGTTTTATGGGGCGCTGTTCAAGGAGGTCAGTGTGTGCTCCTAGTCCTAGGTGCATACGCTTGCACGAGTCAGAAGTTGTTGAAGTTGTCGCTGGCATCCCTGGGCTTAACACTCGCAGATGAAACAGTTACATGTGTAACTGTTTTCAGTTGCCTCACTTCCTCTTCGGAGGATTTAAAATCTGTGTTGGCAGAGAGCAGTGTTGGTCATGTGAGGAGCTTACCACGGCTGAAGGGAAAGGTGGCAACTTTTTCAGTAGTCTCACAGATCTGGCCAGTCTACAGTGGCAGAAGCCTTTGCATGAGGCAATGGCAGAAGTGGAAGCTACTGTTTTGGGGAAGTTACCACATGATACGCATGTGGACATGAATTGGTTTTTGTCGGATAAATAGAGGTGGTGTTGGTGTGGTACTCTGTGTGTATGTGTGTGTTATCGTGCATACATGTATCGTGGGTGTGTTTGTGGCACTTGTCTTTGCATGTGCAAAGTTGTGTATGCATAGAGCAAAGTGGACGTGAACTGGTAGCAACAGTGACATGTTTTGAAATCTAAATTATAGAAGTAAATGATGAGTGTATCCATATGCGCGATGTGGAAACGACACGGTCATGGTACTAGACGCGACAGGAATGTGACATGATTTCGTTCTCTTCAAGGGCAAAAAGAATTGTCATCACGCACGACTCGGAGCCGAAAAAAAAGGGCGTTACTTTTTATTTTGTTCCAGTTTCCCACGTGTTTGAAGAGCAATCAAGATGAAACCAGATCCAGTGAATGTCTTTTAATCTTTTGTTAGCAAGCAATCCCAAGATTCAACCAAACAGAATAGAAACCATACTTAGATAAAGCTTGCAAACATTGGATGCCCATGTAGTTTTACCTTTTTGGTCTAGATCAAACCGCATAGCACCGGCCTTGTAAGATTAGTACTTTCGGAGCCCATAATGACTGAATAACATCAGTGTTCCTGTTTTGTATCCCACCCAGGGTGACTGCTGGATCTGTATGGAGCTGATGGACACCTCTCTGGACAAGTTCTACAAGTTCGTGTATGGAGAGTTGCAGAGCTCTATACCAGAGAACATCTTAGGCAAAATCACAGTGGCAGTAAGTGT
The DNA here is from genome assembly GCA_018292915.2 of Batillaria attramentaria. Lineage (NCBI taxonomy): Eukaryota > Metazoa > Mollusca > Gastropoda > Batillariidae > Batillaria > Batillaria attramentaria. The sequence continues at coordinate 1,587,981 of JACVVK020000003.1, forward strand.
TTCTGATATATGTGTCTTGTTTCATGAGATTGCTCATCTGTTAGTCTGAAAATTCGCGTGCACAGGGGTGTGGGTTATTTGTGTCATGTCTGACCATGTTTGTATATATTATTATATATTATAAATATGGTTTTCATATTAAGGTGCCCCCAATGGAAAATACACCACAAAAGTTTGTTGATTCGACCAAAAAACTTCAACACGCCATATATATGCCATATACTCAGTGTGTATACTGATGTAAACTTTGTTTGATGAAATATTGATGAAGTGCCGTAACTGAACTTCTTTCTTTTTCAGACTTTAAAAGCATTGAATTACCTGAAAGAGCAGCTGAAAATTATTCACAGAGGTAAGTTAGTCATCCTCAGCGACCTTTAGATGTAAGCGTTTCTTTCTTTCTTCTTCTTTTTTTTTTTAAGTTTTTTTGGGAGTTCAAACAGGTTTTCATGAGTCAAGTTGTATCTATAGCAGTGTATGTCATTCCTTTAGCACTTTTTTCCAGTTTTCAGTAAATTCAACCCTTATCCTGGTGATAAGCCACAATCATTGTCTGTACACTGTCTCTGCCGTTAATCAGTCGATGGAACCAAGACAGGGTAATGGAAATTCAACAAAAAAATTGTATTTGGTAATCTTACTGCTGATGCAAATGTAGTAGCGCACAAGGTTTCCCAGTTTTTATCAAAATCCACTTACCGTTAGGAGGGCAAGTTCTGATTTTCCGTTTCCCTATGAATATTTATCGCTTTTGTTGGCTTTTTGTTGTGTAGATGTGAAGCCATCCAACATCCTGCTGGACAGGAAGGGAGCAATCAAACTCTGTGACTTTGGCATCAGTGGCCATCTTGTCGATTCCATTGCCAAGACCCGAGATGCAGGGTGCAGGCCGTACATGGCAGTAAGCTGAATTTTTTTATCGCAACCTTATTAACACGTAACATACTGCTCATGGTTCACCTGTCCCATTCTTCTATTTTTGCTTGTGTGGTCATGAGGGATTTCTAACTGAAAGATTTTTCATTTTTAAGTTCTTGTGTGAACGGGTTGTGCTTCCTGAGCTCCGAGTGTTCTATACGTGGGCTTGTTTGGGCCGAGCAGTAGGTTCCTGTCTAACTTACTTGACATGAACTGAGTTAAAAGACATTGGTCTGCTAACAGATTGCAGAAACAGAGAGCCTATGTAACACTGAGCAACAGTGCTGTTGCAGGACTTTTTTTTTTTCCCCTCATTGTTTGAATGAAGTTTAGGGCCTTGATGAAAGTGTGTGTTGTGAACTAGAAATGTATCGCTGTTTGAATCTGTGTACATTTTGATTTTTCTGAATTCAGCCAGAGAGGATAGATCCCAGAGCATCTAGCCATGGTTACGACGTGCGGTCAGATGTATGGAGTTTAGGAATTACACTGGTAAGTTTGTTTTTGGCAAGTAACTGTCATTCATTTATCCAGGAGTTGCGTGGAGAGAAGTAGATAGGGTCTCTGCGAGGGAATACAGTAAAGCCTGCATAAGGGGGACACCCAAGGATCGGGGTCAAATTGCCTTGGACAGCTGTCCATCCTGTACACTAGGTCAGACCAGGGTTCACAATAGCAGCCTTTCAGTACATGGCATGAATCATCGTTTATGCTTGGCAGTCACTACTCATAGTCATATTAAAGGTTTTGATGTTTAAGACATTAGCCTGTGAAGAGAACCAAAGTGCCACAAAAAGTTGCACCCAGCTATCACTCACTGGCTAGTGACCAGTGCCACTGCCCACCCTTCAGTGGTAATTGACAGGGAATTAGCCCAGCAAGCGGGGAGACATGTCCTGGTCACAGAAAGTGTTCACACCGTTTCAGAGGTAGTATTGGCAGACACTGCACTAGCTTGGAGCCAGCACCCTCCTGCAGATGCATAGTGCAGAGAAGGAGGGAATTGGACAATTGCAATTGTCATAACGGGTTTGAAAAGGTGTGAAGCTGACCACACAGTTAGTGATGTGAGTGTCTGTGTAATGTAGGGGCCGGTAGGGACAGGGTTATGTTGTCCCTGTTTGCGTTACAGAGGTGTCCAGCTTTTGCAGGGATTTTATGTAGGGAAAGTGGTCTAGGGTACTTTTGGGTGTCCTCCTATTGGAGGTGTCCTGTACAGGTGTCCACCCAAGCATGTTTTACTGTAGCATAAGTCAGCTGTTGATGTTTTCTGTTCAAGCAGCTGCCATACTTTCAGGGGACATAATGTGAGAGATGGCTGTACACATACAGGGGTTTCATTCCCTTTGTCTGCCGCTGATTTTAGATATTTCTGGAGCACTGAGTATATTGCACACTCAGAACAGCAGATAAACTAAGCAGATGTTGTTGTTTTGTTTTTTTTAAACATTTCATGTATTAGGTGCATTGTGTTCCTCTGTTTCATGTTCTGGGTATTATATCTAAAGTCATTTCCAGAGAACCCAGTTTTCCAGCTGTTAAAAACACTTCAGTTTTGTCTCAGTTTTTCCTCCAATTGCAAAGACTGACTACTCACGTTGTGATCTCTCTTGTAATCAGATGGAACTAGCGACAGGGAGGTTTCCGTACCCAAAGTGGAAAAGTGTGTTTGACCAACTACAGCAGGTGGTCCAAGGTTCGGCTCCTCGTCTCCCACACGACCAAACGTTCTCTGATGAGTTTGTCAATTTCATCAACAAATGGTGAGTTGGTGTGATTCGTCAGTCCATGTAAAGAATTTCACAAATGGCAAAGAGGCATTGAATGAAGTAAAAAATAGTCTAAAAGTTGAATCTTAAATTTAGGGTGAGGTGGTAATTTCATTCAGGTGAATTTTGAGTTATACCAGATGGCAAATCTTTCCTGCCTAAAATGTAAAGTACATGTACCACCGACATCAAGTTATTGTATGTTTACAGAATATGACCTGCAGTGCTGTTTTCTGTTTGCAGTTTAACGAAAGATGAAAAGCAGCGGCCAAAATACAACAAACTGTTGGTGAGTAGGGGTGTTCGGTTTTACCGGTTTTCCGGTTAAAATCGGTCCGACTTTCTCACGGTTCGGTAAACCGGTTTGGCCTTAAAAAAACGGAAAACCGCGGTTTTTCTAAGGGACATCACTCGTCGTTTTTCAGCCCGTTACAAGACACCCTCCTCCGTCCCCCCCCCTCCTCCTTATCATCATCATCATGTTGTTGTTGTTGTTGTTGGCTGAACAGGGAAACCGGGGTGGCCGAATGGTAGAGCGTTGGACTTCCAACTTTTGGGTCGTGAGTTCAGGGTGGGTGCGTGTTTGTGGGTTTAAAGTCCTTTTCCACCATATAGGGTGATATCAAAGACGGGGCAACGATGAAAAAGCCAGCACAAATATTTGGCCCCAGCCGGGATCGAACTCACGACCCGAGCATTAGAAGTCCAACGCTCTACCATTCGACCATTCCCCGGGTCGTGAGTTCAAATCCCGGCTAGGGCCAAATATTTCTGCTGGCTTTTTCATCGTTGCCTCGTCTTTGATATCATCCGTACGTGGTGGAAAAGGACGTTAAACTCCCAAGCACCCCCCCCCCCCCCCCCCACCCTTGTTGGCTGAACATTTCCAACGCAGGGGTACAGGAAGCCGGAGTACTAGGAGACCCCCCTCCCTTTCCCCTTCCATCTCTTGGGGAAACGTTAGAAACAATAGATGACGTATACATAGCCGGTTAACCGGTTTTAAACCTCGGTTTTCTATTGGAAAAACCGGTTAAAAACCGGTTTGAGAAATCGTACCGGTTCCACCCTCTATTGGTGAGCAGCAGCGTTCTTACTATGTGTGTGTGTGATTTGTTTTGTTTTGTTGTTCTAGGTTGGTTGTATGTGTGTGTGTGTGTTGTGTCATTTATTTAGTGACTTGGCCCGAAGGATACAGTGAGGCAGTATTTTTTTTTTCTTCTTCTTTTTTTAAAATATATAACACTAAAGAAAATAAACAGAGCGTAGACAGATATGTGGTGTGATCAATACAGTGTTTACCAGGTAACATGTCCTATCTCAAAGGACTTCCTGCATGTTAAAAAAAAAGTTTAGAATACAGAAAGGTTCAAAGTATTCCTAGAAAATAAATTTGTCTTGTTGGTTGTCCTCTAAGCATATTTGGAACCTTTCAGTGGGCTCAGTTCATCTTTGCTAAGCTCACTGTGTTTTGGAACAGTTTTGCTCGTGAGTGTGTCTGTACTTTTGAAATATTCTGTCTTGGTAACTAGTATAGCCTCTTCATGTGATACAGTTTTGTTGACACTTTGGGCAAGTGATCAAACATTCAAATTCTACGACTGTTGTTACACGTCTGAAGCCCTTAGTGTGCTTGCCACATCATAGAGCACGCCTCTGTTGGCTCAGTGCCAGCATTACAGGTGCTGTCACTGTCCAGGTGTCTAAGTGGTGTGATGGTAAGATGCACTGTACCAAGAAAACAGCTCAGAACGATTTAGGAGCATAAAAATGGTAGTATTAGTATATCTAAGTATTTTAATCAGTGGAACGTTAACCAGCAAAGGAAAGAAAGAAAATGGTTATTGATGACATGTTCTTCAGTTGTTGCTGGGAAGCATGTCAGAAAATGCAGTCTCCTGTAATTGTATTTCACTTTTCAGGAGGACCCGTTCATCCGTCGCTACGAAGAGTTGGAAGTGGATGTGGCGTCCTACGTGTGCACAGTGCACGACCAGATGAAAGACTGTGTCAACTTGACCCCCACTGATACCTCCTTCTCCTAGCAGGGCTGGGGGGTCAGGGAGGTTCATTTTGTGCTAGATGATATACAGAGCTTGTTTTCCCTCTGGACTGCTGAGACATTGAACTGTTTTGCTGAGGCAGATCGCAGACCTGTCGATCTGACTGACAGAGGCGTGAAGATGTACAAAGATCACCACCGCCATGGGGACTGAGTGCATCTACTGGAATGCTTGTGCCAGCTTAGCGAACCCTCACCTTTGACAGACATCTTGACGAGAAGCCGGACAGTGGGGAGCTACATCTGTGTGCAGCTGACTGCACTTTACTCAGAAACTGCCGAACGGTCATGAAAATGCTTTCACATGAACAAAGAAAGTGGTTACTAGTTCTGTTGATGTTGTTCTTGAAAAGTATTGGTTTTCACAATATTTTCCTAATCTCCGCCATTTTCATGATCATCAGACACTCCCACAGACAGAGTCTTGTGCCCCTTATCAGTTTCTACCGGAAGTATGTTTGCCTGAGGTCTTCAACATGACAGTGGTTGTTGATGTCACAAAACGATGTCTTTTCGGATACATCGTTTTACTTTTGCAGAGGTGAAGCGGGGGGATGGGATGGTACTTTTTAAGAATATCATAGGAAAGTGCAAGACCTCATTATCATCTTTTGTATTCATGTGAAAACATTTTTGTAGCCCTTGAGCGGTTTCTAACAAAACTGCCGTCTGTGCGGTCAATTTGGCTCGCGACTGACTGTGTCCTCACCAAGACATCCGTCAAAGGTGACAGCTCGCTGGGACTAGCTCAGCTCCAATGAAGTGGGTCCTAGATGAGATTTCAGCATATTGTGGCTTTCAGAGACACCAGCTGTTATTACTGACGTCTCGCTGTGTTGAGGAAACTGAGCGTGTGCTGAAAGAATGTGTGCAAACATTTCAGAGTGGCTGAAAGGTTGTGTACAAGTGTGTACGAGCGTGTGTGTGTGTGTGTATTCCTTCTACCTCAGTATGAGGCATTACTGTTCTGCTATGAATAATTTGCGTCGGTGTGGAAGTTGTGAAAATTGAGTGGCTGTTCTGTGTATATTTTTCAATGAACAGAAGACTTTGCAAGCATTTGTGTTCAGTACATCCCATATATCCCAGTGAACAGTGAGTGAACTTCTATGATACAGATGCAATGTAAGGGAGTTGGTCGCAGAGTCAAGTTGTGTTTGACTTGTTTGGTTTGTCAGAGACGTGGACGTCCGTTACTGTGTTAGATGTGTGTTCACGCTGTCGCTGTAAAACGTTTTGACAGAAAGAATCGCAATAACTGGAATCACTCAAAAGAAAGGAAGCCTTGAAAATCTGCAGTATGGTGACACTTTTTCCGCATCTGTGTGCATGTTATTGTCCATTACGAAAATGGACTTCAGGGGGGGGTCTGGTTTGATTTTTTTTGGCTCCCTTGTGTAACAATGGGAGTCTATGTATTAACCCTCCGTCGTCTGTCTGTCTGTGTGTGTGTGTGTGTGTCCAGAAAACTTTAACGTTGTCATTTTCTCAGAATCTACAAACAGTAGAGACACCAAACTTGGCATGCTGATAGACAACCACAAGACCTTTCAAAACATATCATTTTGAATGACCTTGACCCAAGGTCAGGGTCACTAAAGCTCTCTGTTTGAAAATTTTACATTGGCATTTTCTCGTAATCTACAAATGCCAGAGGTTTTAAACCTTGCATGATGATAGACATTGATAAGAACTTTACAGATATACATGTAGTCAGTGACCTTCTGTCAAGGTCAAGGCCGTACAAGATAGTTTTGTGAAACCTTAACATTGGCATTTTCTCAGAAACAACGAACAGCAGAGGTGCCAAACCTGGCATGCTGATAGACAGTGATAAGACCTATGCACACATACCATCTTAAATGACCTTGACTGAAGGTCAAGGACATTAAAAGTCTGTTCGGAAATTTTACATTTGCATTTTCTCAGTATCTAGAAGAATCAGAAGCATCAAACTATGTGCGATGATTGACATTGGCAGCACCTGTACAGACATACGTGTGTTCAGTGACTTTTAGTCAAGGTCAAGGTCATGCAAGCGGTTTTTTTTGGAAACTTTAACCTTGGCATTTTCTCCAAAACAACAAACAGTAGAGGCACCAAACGAGGCATGATGATAGACAGCAGTGAGACCTACCTTTCTGAATTTCTGAAGGTCAAGGTCATTAAAGCTGTCTGTTGTGAATTTTAACATTACTGTTTTCGGAGGAACTACAAATGCTAGAGGCATCAAACTTGGCATGACGATAGACATTGATGAGATCTCATTTGAATGACGACCAAAGGTCAAGGCTGTACAAACTGTTTCGGGGAAAATTGTAATATTGCCAGGAACTCAGAGCGCCAGACACTTTACTTAGCATGATAATGGATAGTGATAAGAGCTTTACAAACATACTTTTGTGAATGACCTTGACCTGTGTCACAAGGGAGCCATGGAGGCTTCTGCCTCTCTAGTTTTTCCTTTATTTTGCAGCGACATACTGATAACATGTTGCCCTGTTTAATTACATTTAGCCAAATTTAGTTACATTAAGGTCATGAAATTGCATTGTGTTGCAAACATTGCAAAAGAGTGTGTATGAGTGAATATGTGTAATATGGATTAAAAAGAAACTGGCTGCTGAGGAAATAAATCTTGTATCCATTCTGTTCAATAAATAATGGTGTATGCTGTTACATACTGGTGTTTGCTGTCATGTAATTGTGTATGCTAACTACATAATGGTGTGTACTGTTACATGATAGTATGTGCTGTTACCTAATAGCGTGTGCTGTTGCCTAATGGTGTATGCTGTTATGGTGTATTCAATGGCATATACTTTTACGTACTGGTGTGTGCTGTTTTGTAATGGTGTATACTGTTATATGATGATTCATGTTACGCTTACGAATCTGGAGTGGACATTTGTAGGCATGTGTTTTGTATACAGTTACGTAGTAACAGGTTCAATGCTTGCGCATTACATCCCTTATACCAAGATACATTTGCATGCCTCCACAGTCAGTGCAAACGTCACAGGCAACATTGCTTTCAACACATTCTTGTGGGTATGACACGGAGGTCCAAAAGTGTAGGGCCCCTAGTAGCCATTTCGGCTACCAGCCATGTGAAAACTGGGGGCCCAAATTTTCTTCTAGTGAAACAGTTTTGTTACGGAGCGTGTGCTTCTGCTTTACCATGCGCAGTGAGAGAAACAAAGCAGACACCATGGGAACCGTTGGCGCTAGGTTTCGCATGGTTAGTGCTGATTTTAGTCAACTGGAATTCGCTGATGCTGTCTTACAAAATTCATTCGCCAGTTGGGCTGTGAGAAACATTAGATGGTGTGCTTTAGGTCTTCCTAGTGTGTGATTAGTTATTTCCTATGACAGGCTAACAACTTCACAACAAGAGCTTTACTCTGAATTTTTTTTTTTTCTTTTTTTTTTCCGATTTGCTGCGTATGGTACGGTGCACTTAGTGTAGTATGATACATTTGTGCCTACAGTTTTCACACAAACTACACATAATCATTGCAAACAGTCCATGCCAGCTTGAGCAATTATCTTGGTGTAAGGTATGTAAGTTTTTCAGTCTTTCACTTTGTTGCCTTCCGAGGGATGGCAGACCTGTTGACAAGTGTGTGTGTGTGTATGCACAATGAAGTGTGTTTTCCAAGTGCAGTGGTTGTAAGTGAGCATTTCAGTTGATTTTGGAGAAAGTGTATGTGTGTGTAGTATATATATCAATAAGTTTCTGGTACATGTGCACTGTACTCTCTTTTCCTCCAGGATTTAGTTGTATGCATCCAGGGCTCTTTGTAGTAAACAGCTTACACCTCCTGTGTCTCTGTTTTGTGCACTGGCTGAAATTCAGGAGAGCACTTAAAGCACTCACAATACTTTTGAATCTTAGAAGGTTAGCTGCTGCTTGTCCTGCAAAATCTGCATGCAGTGATGTGCCAGTCTTGTCGATAACATGTTCTTGTAGCCTGCAGCACCTCGATCAGTTGGGGGTTTTGTTGTTGTTGTTGGTTTTTTTTTTTGTCTTTTTTCTTCCTTTTTTTTTGGGGGGGGGGGGGGGGGGAATGGGTTGGTTTTCTTGTTACTTCATTAGCAAACAGTTTTCATGTTTTGTTTTGGTTACGTGTTGTTATAGCCTGCAGCACTCCAGTCAGGTTTGTGTGTGTACATTTGGGGGGGAGGGGGGGTGTTCTTTTGTTTTTCGGGGGGGGGGGGGGGCGTTGCGTTCATCAGTAATCAGTTGGGTTTTTTTTTTAATAAGTTTTGATAATAATGTGAAGTACTGCAGGTGTGTGTTGTCTGTGTAATTTATGTTTAAAGTTGCCCATTATGTTTAGTGAAGTTTTCAACTATGTGTTAGTACTATTTCCACCTTACTGATACACAGCTGATGAAATTTGGACTGTAAAAACTTTGCTTAGTAAAGTTAGGTAACCATAAGACACCAGCAACCCCCCCCCCCCCACACACACACACACACACACACAGACACACACACCACCCTCCTAAAAACAGTATTCTGTCCAAAAACAGTGTACAGGTAACCTTGGGGGAGGGGTGATCTGTTGTTGTTGGGGTTTTTTTTAATAATTGTATCAGCCGTTTGAAAGCTGTTTGTCAGTGTTACTGAAAGGTAAACACAATAAAAACTTTGGCTAAACAAGTCAGTGTGTTAAAGGCATGGGGGCTGGGGGGGGGGGGGGGGCGTTGCTTATTCATTTACTGTCGGCCAGTATAGCCATTCAGTTTAAAACAAGCAGGAAATACATATTTAACCTTTTGAGGTTTGCATATATGTCCCTATATCACATCCGTTTAGAATCGACCGTTTCCCCTGCTGCTCTTTTCTAGGGTGGTACCTCTTTCCGCCTCCACCAGTACACGCATCGTCCTTTGTACATTATTATTTCCTTTCATCCCTGGTCATTTCCTTGGTGTTGACAAGGGCTTCCATTGTCCTTTCGCTTTCTTGAGGTGTGTGTGTGCTGTGCGTCTGGTTTCATGTGATGAAAGGGTTATTTGTTGTTACGTTTGGTTATATGCATATTTCGTCTGGACTTTGCGGGTCCTACAGCCCAATAGTATTTGTGTGTGAGAGCGCAGATTTAAGTAGGATTTGAAAATTTTATTAGTCATAATCAAAGTCAAGAATGTATGCTTGAACCTGTGGGCACGCGATCAAAGACTTCACGATGTTTTAAAGACCGATATTCCAAGAGTTTTAGGCACTTTCTTAGAAACTTTTGGTTTCCAACAGTTTGTTTGTGTCTTAACACTCAGAATTGTCTAAAGGTATCGTAAATAGAGCTCTGAATGTAATACACAGCCATCTGCTGGATGTGTGAACTAGAACTTCAACAGCCTGAAACTCTTCCAGTCAACACACACCCTCACCACTGTAGCAGACCCGGTGGTCTTTGTCTGGCGCTTTGGCTTCTTTTCGCCGAGTGCCAGCCTATACGAAGCTGTATTTGTGCCTATATGCAAGTGGTACAGTGCTGAGACGCCACCCAAACAGCTCAGAATGATTTACGAGCCTATCTGCGTTGGAAAATGGGCCTTTAATATGTGTTTCAGTGGTGAAAATAGAAATGATGTTCGTCATTGATTTGTTGGGGTTGGGGAGGAGGGGTGTTTTTTGTTTGTTTTATTTTGTTTTGTTTGTTGTTTTTGTTTGTTTGTTTGTTGTTTCTTTGTTGGTTTTTTTTTTTTTTTTTTTTTTTGGGGGGGGGGGGGGGGGGGGGGGTCAGAGGTTTTTTTTTGCATGTGAGAGAGGTACAGGTCTTTTTCAGCCCACCTACCCTGTGTTCTGTCTGTCCTGTGACTGTGTGGTATGCATGCTTGAGGCCCAGTGAACGTGAGCTGTGTGCCACTCGGTCTGTTCAACGCTGTTTGCTCTTTGCAGCGAGAGCGCTCGTGGTCCTTGCACGGGGTCACTGTGCGTGTTCCGGTATTTATTTTGCATTTTGTGAATAAAATCAACGGTGTACATATTTTTTTGCCAAGATAACACTGATTCACTTACTACTGGAAAAATAAATCGTATTGATGCCGTGAGCTGTGTCCGTTTCTGAATGTTTGATTGTTTGTGATGCTTTTGCTGCTGTTACGGGAGCCCGAACAGTCAAGCGAGGCTGTGGAATAGTACACTTTCCGTAGGAGTACCACAATCTTTGATTGGACTAAGTGCTCGGATCTTGAGTTCGATTCCCGGTTTTGGCCAGATATTTGTGCTGGCCTTTTTCTCGTTGCCCGGTATTTGATAACACCCGTGTGTAATGGGAAAAGGATATCCACCAATTCTTGCTGCTGTTGTCACATTTCCTGTCATCGTTAGCACGCCGTGTACAGTTGAGCTGATTGGTGTGTGTGTGTGTGTGTGTGTGTGTGTGTGTGTGTGCACTGAATCCCGGGCAACACACGGCGTATAAACTACATCAGGTCCTCCCTGTTCTCCATGTAACGAATACAGCGGGCCTATCTTATGACCTTTCCTAAACCCAAAGACATATATGCATTACGGTTTCACCGCACAACACACACTGAATTTATTGAGGGATGGGGTACAGTACAACCAACATTTGCTACGTCACGTGTGTGTGTGTGTGTGGACTGAACCCAGCCGAACACACGAGCCAATTCAAGAAACTTGGTGAAGCGCCCACACAATACAGTTATTAGGCAGATTTAGCAGGATTTCGTACGGAGGACTTCGTTGAGCAGCGTAACCCATTTACATGTAAATTAGGCACGTTACGGGTGTCATTAGCCAATCGCAGCGCGTTAGCAGCTGTGCCGTGTGAGCCTAAATTACATGTAAATGGGTTACGCTGCTCAGCGAAGTCCTCCGTACGAAGTCCTACTAAATCTGCCTATTATTTTTATTGTTTGTAGAGCAGCTGTTGACTAGCTCTGACCCCTACACATCGAGTTGGTCTGACCGTTAGATGTTTCGTTTAAAAAAAAGGTCGTAACAATGACAGGGGGGAAAATCGCACGCGACGTGATACGCTGCACACCACACTGTCAAAACTACACAGTCACTAATGACCATTTCAGGCTCAATGAGTGGTTCCTCAATTTAAGTAATCCGAATAAGCCACAAAAGTTTTAAGTACATTTACTTTGCTCTCTATGTCCTTATCTTTGTCGTCGGTTGGCCAGATAACACACACACACACACCACTGGCACACACACACGTGACGTAGCAAATGTTGGTTGTACTGTACCACATCCCTCAATAAATTCAGTGTGTGTTGTGCGGTGAAACCGTAATACATGCATGTCTTTGGGTTTGGGAAAGGTCATAAGATAGGCCCGCTTTATTGTTTACATGGAGAATAGGGAGGAGCTGATGTAGTTTATACGCCGTGTGTTGCCCGGGATTCAGTTCACACACACCGTCACACACACACACACACACACACACTGAGTGGCCGCTGAGCACACACACACACACCGTGACTGACACACAGACTGAAACACGTTACAGTCAGCAGTATTTTATTTCAGCTAGGTTCGCCACGGTCAGTCAGTGAAACGGCCACGACCCCGGCTTCTGGGCCCAAATGTAAAAGTCGAGGTTAATTTAACCCACGGCTACGAGCCTAACACAGATTAGGACAAAAGAAACCGAAAACCAAAATTATTTTTTAAAAAAGAGGCGACGAAAGGAAGAAATAAATCCTTCGATAAAGGCTTAAGCATCTTGCTGGAGTGGACCCGCTTCCTGATTTAAAACAACAAAAAAAACAGAAAATTTAACCCTAGAGCTAGTTTAGTTCGAGGTTAGACTCTAACCCGGGGCTAAAACCCCCTAACCCCGACTTCTACATGCGGAGCCTGGGCCCGCATGTAAAACTGAGTCGGGGTTGGGGAGTTTAGCCCCGGGCCGGGTTAGAGTCTAACCTCGAACTAAACTAGCTCTAGGGTTGTTGTTTTGTTTTTTGTTTTTTGTTTTTTTGTTGTTGTTTTTTTTTTTTGTTTTTTTTTTTTTTGGGGGGGGGGGGGGTTAAATCAGGAAGCGGTCCATTCCAGCTAGGTGCCTATGCCGTTATAGAATGACTTTTGCCTTTCTTTCTTCGCTTCCTTTTTTATTTAATTTTGTCTTGGGGTTTCTTTTGTCCTAGTCTGGGTTTGGCGGCCCGTAGCCGTGGGCGGGCGGGGGGGGGGGGGGGGCTGAAGCATTGCTTTCAACTTGAGATACAAGATTTCAGATTCAAGAATACTTTATTAATTCCTCATGTACTGAACAAATTAAATGTCTGCTACTTGAAAAACTGACGTAACAATGACAATGCAATACGGTACATTAAAATTGGACGGAGTCACTTGAGTTCAGCACCACACACACACTGACACACACCCACCGCACACACACACACACACACACACACTCACACACACACACACACACACACACACACACTGACACACACCCACCGCACACACACACACACACACACACACACACTCACACACACACACACACACACACACACACACACACACTGACACACACCCACCGCACACACACACACACACACACTCACACACACACACACACACACACACACACACACACTGACACACACCGACCCGGCGCGCGCGCACACACACACACGCGCACACACACACACGGCTGCCGGACACACTTCTCGCCCTGTTCTTCTCGCTGTTCTCCTCCGCTCTTCATTCAAGTTCAGACTGACTGACTGATCATGTCCGGCGCAGGGGGAAAAAAAAAAGCAAACACCACCCCCCCCCCCCCAAAAAAAAAACAAAAAAAAAACACCTAATGGAATAATAGAACGGCTGCATGAACGACTGACACGACCTGATAATTGAACTCTTTGTGACTGTAACAAACTACTACTGACTAGTATACAGCTGTTATCTCGGCACTTCCTGGTTGATACCAGTACTGACAATACCCATGTCAACACAGATATGGGCTGATCGAAGCACTAGAACTGGTTTCACGAGATAACGCAAACTGTGCTATCATAGTATCCCCGGCCGAGAGCGCGCGCACGAGCCTTAACTGAAAAACAGGCGCGTTAGCTAGGGCCGACACAGCTGACTTGAGATGCCCCTACTGCAGTGCCGGACACGGTCGTGTGTGTGTGTGTGTGTGTGTGTGTGTGTGTGTGTGCTGCCAGTGTGTGTGTGTGTGTGTGTGTGTGCCAGCGGCGTGACAAACAGATCCGTCCGGTCCAGTCAACACTGATACTGATGCTTTGGAAATGTTCAGCCCACCAAATTCGAAAAATAAATGCAATTCTAAATTCCGAAACTTCAATAGCTGAGCTGACCCTTCGCACCACGTGATTGTTATGCGTTTATGTCCAGTGTGTGAGAGAATGCGTATGATTCACGTGAGCGTGCGTGTTGGGTTCAGTTCGCGGCGCTTTGAGCCGATTCATGAAATTGGGTAAAGCGCCTATACAATACTCATTATTATTATTATTATTATTATTATACTGTGACATGTCTGCGCAAAATACCAAATGACTTGCTGAACTAACTTCCATTTCATCATAACTTCCGTACCCGAAAAGGTGACTAGCATATTGCTTTTCGGTATGTCAGTGTCCTGGTTTTGCTGAGCCGCTGCTGTGAATATTTGATGACGGGCCCGCCGGCGGCGCGGATGCCTGTCAGCATACTACCGTCCAAATTAGATGCACAGCGTCGACAGAGATAACAACCAAACTATTCTCTTGTGTATTTACGCTGTTCGCAGTCGTGTTCAGTCGTCTCGG